>JAJONR010009163.1:0-32916 GCA_029582245.1 Solanum etuberosum
ATATATAATGTGTTTGTGTGCTAGTTAAACAATGAAGTATATATTTAAGTTACATTGATATAATTAGAACAAAATAATTAACAAATTATCGATCATCCATCAAATTCTCATATTTTCATATACCTTTATTATCGAAAGAGTATTTCCCACACATATATTATGCATTTTAAAACAAAGGTGAGATATCAAAAATAGGAAGAATTCATACTCACACATGAAAACGTTGAAGTGCACCACATTGATTGTACAAATGACCACTAATTGTGTACACTGTACACTTTAGTTTAAAATTAATTAGTACTAATGGGTTATATAGTAGGTTTTGGCAAGCATAAAACCACAATTCATACCAATATTATATAGTTAATTTATTAACTTGTGAAATCACAAAATAAATCAAACTCATACAATAGATTAATTTAAATGTGACACCACGAATTATACATAATATTAATCTCAAAAAATAAACACAAATTCATTTTCAACAATCAATGTAGAAAAACATATTCATTATTAATAAATAGAAACATTTACATCTAAATTGCAGAAAACATATAAATAAAAACAAAATCGTTTTCAACATCTATTTCCATTACAAAAGATTTAACAACAACAAAAAAAAGACACAAAAATATTATAAAACCTTTTCTTTTTAACTTGTAATAACAACACAAGAAAATATTATAAAACCTTAGATATGGAATGTATATCTTCTCTCTTAATTACGTTATTAGAGTTTAATTATCTTATAATGACTGACCGTTACACTTTGTTTAGATGATTGCTACGTATTGTTTCAAAATGTATCGTATTGTATTGTATCGTACTATATTATCTTAATGAATATAGTGTTTGAATAAATTGTATTGTTCTCCGTCGTTATATATTGTCACATATCGATAATTTGGATGACAAATCTACAAGAAGAGTAGGGTATAAGATAGAGCTACTATGAAAATGTAAGGTAAAAGATGAAATATAATTATTAAATAATAAATAAAGACAAAATGAGAAGAAAATACTAAAGTAATGACGCAATCACTCCAAATCGGTTGTTACATAAAATGAGTCTTTTTATCGTTATCTGAGTCCTAACAATTGATTTAAACAATATGATATAATAAAATTTAATTAACAATCAAAACAAACATCGTATCTAAACTAACCATTAATTATGGACTGAATATCTTCTCTCTTAATTACGTTATTAGAGTATTTACTATTTCATACTTATCCTTTCTTTTAATTTTTTGTTTTAAACACAAATTTTAATAGTTGTTAGGTATGGTTAGACTTCTACTATAGTTTCAAAGATCCAAAGCATAAATCCTTTCACATCTTTTATTCCTTTCTCAAATTTAGGCTTTTATCCTAAATTATAATATAAAGTATTCAAGAAAATCAAGGCATAAAAAAGGATAAAACTCATCATATGAAGATGAATATGGCTCTTGCTCCGTTGCTCGTTGACCGGTTATTAGGGATCTTTACAAGCTTCAAAACAATGACTATATTTAATAACAAGTGCAAATTAGGCATTAATTGATTAATTATCTTTTGATATTTTAAATTGAATAAATAAAAATAAAAACAGTATTTCAAAAGGGTAAAAATATATTTCATTTTTAACATATTAAAAATGATTTTTTTTATATCCCCACATTAATTACATATTTTTTCAAATTAATTTTGAAGACTTTAGAGTTTAGACTATCTATTAAATAAGGAGAAAACTTAAATATGTCATCAAGCTCATCTATGTCTCCTTTAGAAGTTTGATTCATCTATCTATATCATTTTCGTTTGAGAAAAAGATGCATCTATGTCATTATTTATTAACGATATGAATGAACCTTTTCTAAAATGAAAATATAACATAGATGAATCAAAAGTTTAATAGATAACATAAGTAAGCTTTTTTAAAAAAAAAATTGATGACATATTTAAGTCATTCCCCTATTAATTAATATTCTTTCCGTTCCATATTAGTTGATCAATTTACATTTGACACGGTGCTTAAGAAATTATAAACAAAAAAAAATAATTTTACTAATCCACCCCATAAAAAACTTCTTCCGAATTTTCCAAAAAAATATAAACAATTTCAAAAAAGAATTAATTATAAGGTAAAATAGAGAAAAATTAATTAATATTTTCTTGATTTAGTAAAACAAGACAATTAATCTGAGATAATGATCAATTAATACGTAAGAGAAGAAGTATAGATATTATGATAAAATATTTCTATTAATTATTAAAGTTTAAAAGAAAGGTGCAAAACTCAAAATGAAGGAGTAGAACAAAAGAGAAGGAGTATGTTGTAGTGTCAGATTGTAGTTTCATTCATTCTCGGAATTAAAACTGTTTTGGGGACTGAAAGCTACTTGTTCACACACCAATCTCTTTCAAAAGTATACCCAAAAAAAAACATTCTCTTCTTCTCCTCTATCTTTATCTTCCTTGATTTTTTATTTGTTCGCAAAATTAAACAAAGGTTACAAGGTATGATTTTTCTATTCGTTTTCTTCGTATAGCATACTGCCCAAATATTTCTGTTTAATTTGGTATATTGATAATAATAAAAAAATCAGTCATAAGTCTGATGAACAAGTAACTGATATAGATCCTTTGATCTGCATATTCTTTTTCCGCATGTCGATGAGTATTATGTGTTTTGTGCAAAAAATATAATCTCTTTATTGGATAACAACGTACTCAGTATAGTTTCATAACTGGGTCCGGAGAAGAAGGTAGGTTGTAGGCATACCTCACTCTTTTATCTTTGTAGGGTAGAGAGTTTGTTTCTCAAGAAAATCCTTTTTTCGAGACATCCCAACTAGAATTATTTGTTCCATTTGTTTTTTGTAGGGATTGGTGCTGATTGAATTTGTAGTGCCCTTTCTCTAATTCTAAAATAGGTATATGCATATATTTGTAGCTGTGGTATGTGTGTCAATTTTGACTCATCTAGTGACAGATTATTACTGCTCAAAAGTACATTTGTAATGTAAATCTGTGTTCCAAGGTTTGGGTAGATAGGCTCACTTTAAGTGTTGTAGTCAGCGGTGGATTTAGCGTTATACCTATGGGTTTACGTGAACTCAGTAGCATCTGCTCAAACTTTATATTTCTATTATAGGAACCCATAAACTCGAGGTCGTTGTAGAAACTCATAAACTTTAAATCCTGGATCCACCTCTGGTTGTAGCGGAGCAACCCTGGATGCTTTTTACCACTTAAACATCCCCTTGGGAATATTGGATCTTCTTTACTTCATCGTGCTACTAAAGATTTTCATGTTGATCCTTTTCATAATTTTGAGATGAAATTGGAAGTGTAATAGCCATCTTGTTTTACAGTATTGTTTTCACAGGACTAGTTTGGAGAGGCATCCTGTAAAACTATGGATCATCATTGTCCATCTCCAATGAAGGCTACGTCTAATGGCATTTTTCAAGGTGATAATCCCCTGGATTTTGCACTTCCGTTGGCCATTTTACAGATATGTTTAGTTCTTGTCGTCACGAGAGGTCTTGCCTTTTTGCTGCGGCCGCTAAGACAACCACGTGTAATTGCTGAGGTTATTGTAAGTTGTTTTTCCTGCCACCATCTCAAAGAAAATTTGGTTCATTGTCTGTAATTATGTATCAGCCGACAGTTGTTTTTTCTATCGTGCTCTATTGTCTTCATTTGCTGAGGGTCTATCGGAAACAACTTCTCTACCGTGAGGTAGGGGTAAGGTCTCGTACACTCTATCCTCCCCAAACCCCACTTTGTAGGACTACATTGGGTATGTTGTTGTTGCGCTATTGTCTTCATTTCGTTACTGGTTTATTCTTTTCCATTTTATTTCTCTCCTAGCTGAAAGTAAATTATCTGCTCTTTCTAACTATTTTGTCTGTTTTAATCTTCTTTGTACTTACGTGTCTTATTTCTTCTTTTGCTTTCTCCTCCTTCCCTTTGGTAGTGGTTTGGATTCCAAAATGCTGCTGTCAGTGACCCGTAACTACCAAAGAAAAGCCTACTTGGTTTGATCATCATTTATAAGTCATCAAAAAGCCCCCTTTTATTTTGTTTTCTTGAATCACATGTTTTTTTCTCCTCGTTATAGCATAATAGACTTCGCTGATCAACTTCTATGATGCGATCCTCTAGTCCTCGTTTTCGTTCATCTTTATGGCACGTTTTTTTGGAAGAAGAAAGAGCAATTTCACCTTTTATATTGAATTGCAGGAGTACTACAAAGCCAAGAAAATTTAAAGGTTATCTTGAACTTCATTCTGTTTAGAAAATTAAACATTCTGTTCCTGATATACAGGGAGGTATATTGCTGGGACCATCAGCTCTTGGTCGAAACAAAGGCTATTTGAATGCAGTATTCCCACCGAAGAGCATCACCGTCTTAGACACTTTAGCAAACATTGGTCTCCTGTTCTTTTTATTTCTAGCTGGCTTAGAACTAGATGTCAAGTCATTGCGTCAGAGTGGGAAAAAAGTCCTTGCCATTGCTGTTACAGGAATTACTCTTCCGTTTGCTTTGGGAATCGGCACTTCATTTATTCTTCGAGGAACTATAAATAAAGGTGTAAATGCTACCGCATTTCTTGTATTCATGGGTGTAGCGCTTTCCATAACTGCATTTCCTGTTCTGGCACGCATTTTGGCTGAGCTGAAACTCTTAACTACTGATGTTGGGCGAATGGCCATGTCTGCGGCAGCAATTAATGATGTGGCAGCTTGGATTTTACTTGCACTTGCCATTGCCTTATCTGGTGATAATCTATCTCCTGTTGTGCCACTTTGGGTTTTCCTCTGTGGTTGTGGTTTTGTCATTGGCGCCGGTCTTATTGTGCCACCAATTTTTAATTGGATTTCGCGACGTTGCCACGAAGGCGAACCTGTGGATGAGCTGTATATATGTGCTACTTTAGCTGCTGTACTTGCAGCTGGACTTGTCACGGATGTTATTGGGATTCACGCTATGTTTGGGGCTTTCGTGATTGGAGTTCTACTTCCAAAAGAGGGGCCATTTGCAGGTGTACTGGTTGAAAAAGTTGAGGACCTTGTATCAGGTCTTTTCCTCCCATTATACTTTGTCTCGAGTGGTCTAAAAACGAACGTTGCTACAATCCAAGGTATACAATCATGGGGTTTGCTAGTTCTGGTCATATTTACAGCTTGTTTCGGGAAGATTGTTGGTACTTTTATAGTTTCCCTTCTCTGGAAGATTCCCAAAAATGAAGCTCTTGCTCTTGGATTTCTTATGAACAGTAAGGGACTAGTGGAACTGATTGTCCTTAATATTGGTAAAGATCGAAAGGTAATGCTCGTCTAGCATCTTATTTGTTTTGTGAAATCAGGTAATCTGTTTCAGCTTTAAATTGTTTACGCTATGTCTCATGCAGGTATTGAATGATCAGACTTTTGCTATCATGGTTATGATGGCTCTCTTCACGACCTTTATCACCACACCCCTGGTTCTGGCTGTTTACAAACCAGCGAAAATGCTAAGCAAAGGCAACTATAAACATAGAAGAATAGAAAGGAAAAATCCGAATACTGAACTGCGAATACTAACCTGCTTCCGTAGTTCTAGAAATATTCCATCGGTCATTAATCTCCTTGAGGCCTCACGTGGAACCGAGAGGGGAGAAAGGCTTTCTGTATACGCAATGCATCTCATGGAGTTCTCGGAGAGACCATCAGCTATCTTAATGGTACACAAGGCTAGACATAATGGCTTGCCCTTCTGGAATAAAGGTCAGCGGTCAGCTAACCACATTGTTGTGGCGTTCGAGGCTTTCCAACAATTAAGTCAGGTCTCTGTGCGGCCAATGACATCAATCTCATCACTCTCTGACATGCATGAAGATATTTGCATTACTGCTGAGAAGAAAAATATAGCAATGATAATTTTACCGTATCACAAGAATTTGAGGCTCGACGGCTCATTTGAGTCAACTCGACCTGATTTTCACTTGGTTAACAAAAGGGTTCTTGAACATGCTTCATGTTCAGTGGGTATATTTGTTGATCGCGGACTTGGTGGTACTGCACAGATATCTGCAAGTAACGTTTCCTTCTCTATTACCGTTCTATACTTTGGTGGCCATGATGATCGTGAAGCACTTGCTTATGGGACTCGTATGGCTGAGCATCCCGGAGTCGAGTTAAAAGTCATTCGCTTCCTAGTGGAGTCGGATTCCTCAGAAGAGATAGTAACAATACATACAGAAGGCACCTCTGCTGCAACATTAGTCTCTGCTGATGAGGAGTTTCTCGCTGCTTTCAGAACGAGTATATCAGATGACAGTTCCATCAAATATGAAGAGAAGACTGTTAGAACTGTGTCGGAAACAATTACTATCCTACGTGATTACAGTCGTTGCAGTTTGTTTCTGGTTGGTCGAAGGCCTGATGGCGTAGTACCTCTTGCATTGAGCCAGAGGATTGATTGTCCTGAACTCGGGCCAGTCGGGAGTTTGTTGACTTCACCGGAATACGCCACAACAGCATCAGTTCTGGTGGTGCAACAGTATTATGATAACTTATATGCAAATAGTTCACAACAGAGGGATGTAGCTTCAGTTCCAGAGAATTAATTAGGGGCTCTTTCATTGATCTTTGAATCATAATGACTCTTCTTCATTCTTGACAGTTTGCTCTATTCATCTTTTTGAGCTGTAATTATCACTTTTAAAATACAAGGATTCTGGTTGCTATTTTGTGGAGTCGTTTTTCTCGTATTGATAAGTGACATTTCATGTTGATTGTCTTCGTTCACCTCCCTATTTACCCACAAAATATTCATATTCTCCTTTAAATGTACTTCCACCATCTCAAAAAATGCCACATGTAATCAACTAGTTCGCTATTTTGCTACATCAGCAGCAACGACTGTATTACACTAATTTTTAGCTTTTTTGCTGATTTGTCAAAAAAGTGACTAATAGGACGGTTTATAATAGGTTGAGTGTTTAACTGAAACATGTTTTCGTTGAGGTATCTTATGTCATGTTAACTTTAAGTGTATCTGTATATGTTCAACTGAAACATGTTTTCGTTGAGGTATCTTATGTCATGTTAACTTTAAGTGTATCTGTATATATTCAGCCTAACCTTTATTGTGTGTGTGTATATATATATATAAGAACTTGAAGGACTCAAAGTTGTTGTTTGAAATTTGAACAAGTTCTTAAATGACCACTCTACTCGAGTATATATCTTGTCCGATTAAAAACTTTAATTTTGCACCACACATATTTAATTAACACAAGTTGTATAACACTTCTTTTTATTTCATAACTTAATAAATCTAAATATTATACTTTAGAATTCACAAATTATTGATCCACCAATTTATAAAATAAAAAGAAATCTCACACAATTTGTGTCGGTTAGATTCTTAGGTATGCGTTGCTATAGGCTTTATTGCTAATATTTATTTAGCAAAATCTGACTTTTAATAGACATCAAGCGGTTGTAGTCCAACGGTTAGGATAATTGCCTTCCAAGCATAGACCCGGGTTCGACTCCCGGCAGCAGAAGATGCATAGATTTTTTATCTTTTTTATTTTTTATTTTTTATTTTTTTTGAGTGATATTAATTAATTTTGCATTTTCTTGTCTTATTTTTAGATGATTAAAAGTGTATTATATGATGAGTGGATATTGACATTGAGAGCAGTATTTCTTACATTCTAAGTTCAATTTTTATTAGATTATACATATACATATACATATTAAATAAGATTACTTTTAAAATTTACTTATCAAGCATTTAAAAGATAAGTAGTAAATTTACTCTCTTTTTTTTCAATGTATCAAACACACAGTATTAGTTAATGGCATATTCATGTTTTGTTCTGAGACATGGGGAGTGATACATACTCATTTGTCTCTTTTATTACCTGATTGTTGTTATGAAACTTCATGCCCTATTGTCTTCTTCTATTTTATAATGGGTCACCCCTCACGAAAAATGAAAGCTAAAATCTTTTTCTTTTGGCCATTTGTCCTTTTTATTCTTTATTAAGATTCAAAAATGCCCTTAAATTATATGAAATTGAATAAAATGTCTTCCGTTAATAGTTTAATTAAAAAAACATCCTTATTATTACTTAATTGGTTAAAAATGTGTATTTTTTTTTAATCCTAATAAACATAAACATATTTTATTCTTTTCCTAGTATAATAATTGAGATAAGTGTGCATCTACAAGGATCTTGTACAATCTGTAGTAGGAAAAGAAAGTACATAGTTTGAATGTCGCAATGGATGGTGGTTGTTGGCTTTGCTATAACTCGGGCTTGAAGCCTCTATTAGCACTTAGGTGAGATATGAAATAGTATAAAAGGGGGAGTGTTAAGTCACATTCAGCGATAATGCTTCGTCATTTAAAATTTATTAGCCAAATTTTTTATTTCAATTAACAAGTGGATTGTTATTAGAACCATTTATTTGGGCCACCTCTTAGAAACAAGAAATATGTCTAGTTCTCCTACTCCAATATTGTGAAAGTGCATGTTGTTAGCTTCAGCCAAAAAAAATTCATAAAATTAGCATACAACGATCAATAGAAGGTAAAACTAATAAGGGTTCAAAGTAAAATGTAATTGTCATCTAGGCAAATATGTTATCCATAAGCAGATTGAAATCCCTTTGAGGAAACCATTATCAGTATCAACCATTAGAAAAATAGAAAAGCATGGAGAAGAGACACAATAAGATGAGCTATAAGAATCTACAACACGCACAGAATGAGTATGAAAATGTCCTGACCATAGATATCACATAATGAATACATTTACACACACATAATGAATATCCCCGGAATACCAGAGGCTACATAGAGAACTTTTCTACCATATTGCCTCATCAATGATGTACACTGAGGCAATGCTGAAAGCGTATCGATGTATCTGGCATCCATGTAACATGTAACGGTACAAGCACGATGATCCCCAGTCTAAACCCTTGACCCAACCCAGCATAAGATTACAACATTCATTTCTTCCATGTGACAGGCTATACAAATCCTACCATATTTTGCATGTCTAACAGCAGTTGGAAGGAATAGACAAATGCAACAGTGAAAGTTTTTGTCTGATTCACTCCAACATTCTGTCATCTCCTTGGCTCCACTCCAGTGGCTACCTTCCTCGGCTTCTGGTCGCTACTACTACAAGCCTTATCCGTCACCCGTGTATATGGGGACGTCATACATGGTTTATTTACAAAGCTGTTACTGAAACCTTCAGACTCCCTAAAAGATTTGACAGGCGTTGATCTTATTGATTCAGCTGAACAAGGTATCGGTCCTTTCCTATCAGGTTTTTTGAAGTTAACTGAAAGACGAAGCTTCTTCGATGGAAGTATCCCATCAGCAATTTCAACCAGACTATTTGATACCACAACTGGTTTTGGTGCTATGAATTGATTTTCAGATTTCTCAGTCAATTTACATGCTCTCATGCCACCGCCCTTCTGAGAAGGTTTCTTCAGCGATTTGGTTGTTACCTCAGTGTTCTGCTTCAACGAATGTGTAGCAATCTTGCAAAGCGTTGAATGTGTAGCAATCCTGCAAAGCGTCTCAGCAGCAGCCAATACCCCTGGAGATTCAGCTACTATCATCAGATATAATATGAGCTTCATAAGGATAAAAATGTCTAGGACAGCGTGCATGAAATATAGTTTTGTCAAGATCTAACACTTTTTGGAAGCTAAATGGAAAATGTGCATCAATGCATGAGGAGACTACTGTATATTTCTTGATATCATACAGTATGATTTGGAAAAAATCTAATACTCTTCTGATGGATATTCCATAGAAACTCAGAGAATACAGATTGATCATATGAAGTCACTGTCCACAATAGTGGCAAGAAAACTATAAATCATTTTAGGAACTTGTGATGGATAGATTTTAAAATAAAATAACTCTTTGATTAGTGCCTACAGGTTCCACATAGAAACTCAAAGAATACCAATCATAAAGCAAGAGAACATGCAACACAAAATGTACACTGGTATCCCTCTATTGGAATGCCGAAAGCACAAAAGCACATGATTCATTCAAAAAACTGCAGTAACTCCTATACTCAAGCCCCTGAGAAATTTACCTGGTGAAACTTCTGAAGTGTTGCTGGCTGCCAGTGATGATGAAATCCTTTCACATGTAGTAAGGCTGTCGCGGTTTGTTGAAGCATTTTCATTTTTTGAAGGCCCAGACACTTCAACTCCTGTTGGAACTAGTTTGTGATTGTCAGTGAGTGATTGCAGTTCCTCAAGGAAACCAGTAGAACCTTTCAGAGGAGTCAAAGTGTTTTCCACTCTTGCCCATCTACCTTGACAAACCATCTTATTTGTAGATAATTTAGCTGAATCAGGAACAGTTTTAGGATGCCCAGAGCACGGATGTGACCAAGGAAAAGGAGGCAAGCCATTTCGCTGAGATGATGGCTTGCTTAGTCGAAGATCACTGCTATTTCTTGAAGATGCAAACTTGACTGTATCCACAAGTAAAGAATCCAAATCCTTGGATGGAGTAAGCGCAAGGCGCTCCAACACATCCTTTGGTGTATACGATGGAGCATGACACATTGTCGGAACTGATTGAACCTTGCAACTGTATTCCTGTACCTTTGAGAAGAAAAGAAAAAAACAATATAGATTATGAGCTTTTGCAGATACTAACATTATCTTGTTTTTTTAATTAAAGGATACTGACAGTCTGACATTATCTTGTTTTACCTTGTGAACCCAAAAACAGTGTACCGTTTTATTTGGCATTGGTATTCATAGTCGGTGTTTTCTTTGGCTACAAATTTCTCAAAAATTATTTTGGTAATTTTAGTTGCAATTTATTGTGATTTGTAGTACTTTTGCGATGTTTCTAATATGTAGATTTTACTTAAAAAGTAAATTAACCGATGTCCAAATGCATACCAAAATTAGATGGTTTGACCTTGTACTTCAAAGTTCAAACTCAACAATTCCTTTTAGGCTGAAGGGAGTAATCCTCTTAGGACACGAAGCAGGCTTGCTTGATCAAGTCGACTGTCAAGATTCAATTTCGGTAACAAATAACCTTAAACACTAACCTGATCAGAAGAAGACAGATTATCTGTCCTGGTCTCTCCCTTGTCTCCATCATTTCGACAAGAGAGCTTGCTATCAACATTAGAACAATTCTGCATCTGTACAGACTTCTGGCATCGAAGCATGGAGTTAGCATTTCTAACCAACTGCATGAGACTGTCACTTGAATTTGACGCCTTGTTTCTCCTATCTTTGGGAGAAGGTGCACACTTATAACTTCCATCAAGTAGTTCCCTCAAAGGCAGATCATCTACATCTTTTGTGACATCCATGACATCAGATTTCAAGCCATACATTCCTGAGTCAGATATCCGTTGTTATTTTCTCAGAACATTTATGGTATAACACATTGGTAAATACTAAACACCAAGAATAACCAAAGAATGTATCAATCAACCGAATAAGTTCCAGGGTAAAGCAAAAACTAGTGACAACTGACAGCATACTTTATGACTACATATGTAGAAATCAAGAAGTAAATGCCAGGGTAAAACAAAAGCTAGTGTGGACATACTCTACATGAGTTACTTTACTGAATGCTGGTCAATCGTATGGACATGTTCAGATGGATTGCTATGTTTTACCCAGATAATTCCGAGTCCAAAAGCTGCATAAAACAAGCATCATGTGATGTGCTAGTGTGAAAGTGCAACCTGCTAGGTAGTCAAAATATCTTCTATAAAAGTACATCTGGTACAAACAAATTGCAGTGACTTGAGACTTCTTGTAGGTTTTGGCTGAGATATTTTGTCACAGAAATGACTGCTAAATTGGCAGTTGGTTCAATTAAAGTTGCAAGTAACTTTAGCCTTCATTTTTTTTGGGTAAGGAAGTAATTTAGTAATTTCGTCCTCATTGACATTGTGTTTTGCATGCACTGATTATACCAATTGTGCTTAGCTCTATATATTTCCTTCAGAAAACATGGTAAACACATGCATCTGCAAAAAGTATTTAATAAGATTTAGTTGAGAAAGATTATCAAGTAAATTTGCATCAAATGTATGCTTTACATATTTGGTGTTTAATCATCAAGAACGACAAAGTGAACCAACCATGTACTGACTCAGTCTATAGTACGCTGAGAACTTCATGAAAAATCAGCAGATCAATGAAAATACTATTCACCTGGTTGGAAACTGGAAAGTGAAATTTCGTGGAGGAAACTCTAGCATATATATTGAAGGATTTCCAGATGATGGGAAAGAATTGAGCGTGCACTGATTTGGATAAATTGTGTTACATGGCAAAGCCTCTACACAAGCTCTCAGAAACGAAAACACATGGCTACTATACAATTTACCATGTCGAAAATATGAATTCGAGAAGAAAAGAGATGATGTGGGAAGAAATTTAACAACTGTAGTTAACAGTGTAAAGTAGGGCAGGGCATTTGGTAATGCGGTTCGGTTTCGGTTTTTTTATTTCGGTCTTTTCGGTTTTCAGTTATTGAAACTGTTGTACCGAACACCAAACCGAATTAATTCGGTTCGGTTCGGTTTGTTGTAATTTGGTTCGGTTAATTTAGAGTCGCTTTTAACAGTATAAGGTACGGAACCTCATGTCAATTTTCTTAATACCCTGTTACCTCGGTTTATTAAATTCAGTTATCACACACTTAATTAGTTTATTGAAAATCAGACCCAAAAAAAAAGGAAAATGGAAGAAGAAAACTTGAAATCGCAGCAGTTGGAATTGAAGGGGGGTGTTGGAAATGGAATGGGTAGTGATGGGTATCCATTTCTTGGAGTTATTTGAAAGGTGTTGGTATGCAACACTGGTGGTTTTGGGTAGGATGATGTAGTCGCCATTGAATTTAGATGGATTCTTTACTGGAATTCATAGTTGAAAGCATGGAATCCAAAAAGTACGATCAAATACCTAGAACTAAAAACTGAAAACTTGAAATCGCAGCAGTTGAAATTGCTGCTCACAGGTCGCGGTCGCTGGTCAGCGGTCGTGATCGCTGGTCGCTGGTCGCTGGAGCCTGGACTCTGGAGGCTGGAAGTCGAATTTGGAATTGGAATTTGGAAGAGAAGGATAAAGTGCGGCGGAAATACAAACATGAAAACCTAATGCTGACTTGCTAGTTGCTAAGGGCAAAAAAGGAAATAAAACTTAAAAAGGCTTAGTAGTTAGTATATCTGATATAATATTAACAATTACATAATATCTATTATAGTATGTATATTAGTGTGTATATTTCGGTTAAACCGAAATACCGAAATACGAAAACATATTACCGAAAACCGAACTGAAATACCGAAAATACAAAAATATGTTACCAAAAAGCGAAACGAAAACCGAAATACCTAAAAAATTCAGTTCGGTTCGGTATTTTGGTATTTATGCCCAGCCCTAGTGTAAAGCATCCTAAAGGGAAAGAAAAAGTGCACCATCACGTGACACTAGCATAAGACCTTGGAAAAGGAAAGGGTGGGAGCCATGTGAAAGTGGAAAAAAGGGAAGGTTGAAAACTGAAGTTTGATTTTTATTTTTCATGGGATAATGCAGGTTTAAAATATTTAAAAAGGAAAAACAAAGTTCTTTGGTCGTAAATCTGGTACTACAAAACTAAACATGTATGCTCACTTTGTTCTGATAAGTGTTTGGAAGAGATGGAACAACACATACCGAGAAAGTTTCTTCCTCCAGCAGCTGAACCGAAGCCAACCAAACTCTTTAAAGAGAAATTACTTTTGGTAACTTTGCCATTTCTTTTATCACTTCTCTTGCCACTAGAATTCTGCCTTTGCTTAAGCATTTGAGTCCTCTCTAACAAAATAAGAACAGATTACAAAAACATATCATGTCACCAGCGCCGTTGAAACAGAAACTTAAAAACAGAGCTATGCATTAAGAAACATACCCTACAGAACAGATAATTCAAAGATGCTTATAAGAATAGAATAGCTCAAACATATTTCTACCACATAAAAGAATAGGAACAGAATGAATGAACGCTGTACAGAAAATTATTAACCCGCTCACTTTCAAGGGTTAATAGCATGCAAATCTAAGTACATATTAAATGCTATACAAAATATTAAAGCAGGCCCTTCATCAGCTTAATCTTATAAGTAGAAGATTCCAACTCCCAGCCACAAATTTGACATTGTTGCAAAGTGGTATCCATGTTTTGAGAGTATATTCTATTGACTTGTACTGGGGAGCAATTTCAACGGAGTACAGACAGGAGGTCCCCCCAATGAGATTAGTGAAATTAGGCTGACATTTTTTTTGATCAAGTAGGCTGACATATATCCTTCAAAATACTTCGTTGAACTTTTTCTTTTTTGATAACTGAGAGATCTCCAAAGATCGGTTGGCACACGGGTTCAAAACTCAGTGGATAATGGCCCCTTCTCTCCACTTTTATCATTTAATACCATCACTTCTTTAATATCTATCTTTTAGTATCTTATAAAATAGAAGAGGGAAAAATGCTTAATAAGTACTATACTTTGTCCAAATTTTCTTTGGGTTGGTTGTGAAATTGCAAAATAAGACAATCATCTGAATCATATTTCTTACTTCTTAGCAGGGGCGGAGCTACAGCTATGAAAGGGTGGTCAGCCGAACACCCTTCGCCGGAATATTATAGTAGAATACTGTCTAATATCTGGAAATATAATTAATTGAACACCCTAAGACACAACAAAGGCTGCTAGTCTGGCGGTAAGCGTGTTCATTTATGCGTATGAGGTCTGTGGTTCGATCCTCACTTGCTGCGTTTTTTTAACACTCTCTTTTTAAACAAAAGAAAACACAGAAATAGCTGCCCCGTATCTTCTTTATGTTTCTAGCCTTAAATTGATTAACCTAATAATTAAGATTTTATTGTTTTCTATATATTTTCGATTTATATTAAGTGAATTATTAGGTATAACACATTCTCAAGAAATTATTTTTAAAGATAAAATTAGAGATTATTATCCATATTATACTTTTATTATTTCTAAACTCTTTTTTTAGAAAATGTAAAATAATTAAGAATCTTATTAAAAGAAATGGTAAATATGGAAAAACGTTTCGATAATTCTCTCGAACTTTGAAACATTCAGTTATTTTGAATCACGAAAAAAGTCTCAACAATTCACTTAATATGAACTAGAGGGAGTATATATTCAACTAGCAGCTAAAATTATTTTTGTTGACTTTTATCCACGAGTTTTGATTTATACAATTGATAGTTTTATAATTTTAAGTTTCCGTATGATTTAGTTATTAAGTGATATGTAATTTAATTTTTAAATTTGGGTGCACCCACTCATCAGTAAAAAAAAATGTTTTGTGCACCCACTCCGCTAAAAAAAAAATATCGACTTTTTTAAAGTTTGAACACCCTTGGCGAAATTTCTGGCTCCACCACTGCTTCTTAGCACATGAAGCATTTAAACAAGCCATACTACAATTACATTTTAATTTTCTTTAAACAAGTAATGCAGTTTCTGTTCTGGTGGTTCAAACATTCCTATAAGACAGATAAATACAATCCGCAACATATCGTAGCTGATTGATCAGCAATGTGCTTCATAGGAAGGTCAGAAGCGAATCCATAGGCAACACAACAACCACATATTTAGTCGGAAACAGAAAGCAATTTAGCTTGAATGTCATAGATAAAATTTAGCTTCTACATAGTCTTAATTGGTAACAGCATATACAGCAAGTTAGCACATTTGCACATTCACTACCGACAATTGAAGCTGCCCCCAAAGAAAAATGCAATGAAAACTAGATTGCAGAGTGGATTCCACATTCAACCCTTACAGGTTTACATCTTATGATGTTTCTGATTTGATAATATATTTGGAGTGTCTTTCCTGGGGCATCGAAATTCTAGATTCTATCCACACAGGATTTTATTAGTGTTACCAGTCTGTTAAGATGATCCAACCTGTACCGACTTCAAAAGTGGCTTTATCCATACAACTCTTCAAGGATTAGTAGAATGAGGGGCATATACTCTGAATCGTGTAGGATTAGGTTGCCAGCAATGCTTTTGAAGATATATGATCCCCAGATAAAGAAGTGTACCATTTCCGTAACGAACAAATTATTGGGGAGCCTATAGAGAAGTGAGGTAATGGCATGGGGGAAGCGTCCAATGGCCTTCTTCTCAAACTAATTCCAACTTAATCAGAAAGAAGTGCACTTTTTGAAAGGGAAACTTTTGGAATCTTATTTTCTCAAACTAATATGTGTTGCTTTCTTTAAAGTTTTCAAGCATAACTAACACAAGGCATCATAGGACTATAGTGATGTTCAGAAGCAATAAAACCATGAGCTCAACCTGTTCCATGCCACTGTGAATCCTAAAAACGCATTATTGAAGGAAAAACGAAAAACGAAAAGCCGAGGAATAAATAATAGCTCTATCCAAATAAGTGCGCACTGAAAATACTGGACACATGATTTCTGTTGCAAGCTTTTGACCCATATGTGTTTCAGGGAAGCACTATAATGGAGTAGATTTTGACCAAAAAATATCATCAACTAGGAGACATATTTGAAATCAACCAAGATACATGAACCATAGGCATTTCCAGTGTCATCTGTGAATGCCTATCATAACTAAAGTTAAGACTGGATAACTATATTGAAGGACATACATACATAATTGGTATTACCTCCATTTTTGCAATTTGTAAGATTTGCTGAAATCTCAGTAGAAATGCCTTTTCCGTCTTCACCGATTTTATTTACAGAAGCATCCATCTGCATTATCCTTGATCTCTTAGAATTAGAAGTACTATTTCTCCCCACTTTCCCACAGTTCCGATGTGACTGTGCAGCCTCTAGCCCAAGCGTCAGTGGAAGAATAGTATTTGTCTTCCCGACACTGTGGTCTTCTGAAGCATCCTCAACATGATGTCTGGATTGCTGACCAGCAAATTCATTCTGGGGCATCTTACTCCAAAAAGCTAGCTCTGAGGTTTAAACAGCACAAATCACATCTCACACAACCATATTCGGGATAGAGAGTTAAATAGGATGCAACACTAGCAGTATAACTTAACATGTTTTCAGGTCTGTACATTTACCTGCTTTAGTGTTGCAGAAGAAATACCAAAACAACACATATACATGTTCAATGGTTTCCGAGAATTAGAAACAACGTAAACCATTCTAAGAACACATATGACATCTTTTTACTAGAAAATCACCTTTCCCATTCGTAAGTTCATACTGTCCTGTGATGAATTACATAATTGACCAGTTAGTAACTTCCACAACCGTGTACACTGTACCCAGACTTTTTTTTTTAGATAGTTGACCGTATCCAGCTATTAACAGTAAGTAATATCATTCAGATCAAAACAATTTTCCCTTAAAGACTGGGTATATCAACAGTAAAAATCATCTCAAGAAACTTCAACATCTTAACTTGCCACTAACCATCTTTAGCAATCTCAGTTAGTTCAAGAGAATATCCAAAGGTTATCAGTAATTTATAACATCTATCTACCCGTAAAATCTTACACTACACTAAACCTCCCTAGACTGTACATAACAACCAAAGCTAACTTTTATGACAAAAACAAACAAACAAAAAAAACTCTCAGTTCCTACTGGTAAAGAGAAAAATAGCAAGATTCAACCCCAAAAAGGAACTTTTCTCTTTTTTACACAATCAACCTAGAAATGAAGGGAGGTGACCCAGTATAAGGTAAACCGGCCGTACCAGACAAACAGTGTAAAAATCTCTTAATAGTGACAGGTATATAAGTTAAATCCGGCCAAAAATTTATTAAAAAAAAAAGAAAAGAGGAAAGGATACCTTTTCGTCTGACTGAACCACTGATCCTATCAATAGAAGGCGCAATCGCAACAGAAGGCCTCTCCAATTTCCGAGCACCGCCGCTAAAACTTTCCGATCCCATAAGCTTAGACACATCCACATCAACTAAAACAGGTCCTTTCAAAGCTTCCATCACCTCACTGTACTCCACCAAACAAAACCCTCACAAAAACTCTCAAACTCATCATTTTTCGTCGAAAAAACTTCAAATTGAACAGATTTCAGCCGTGAAAAAGTTAAATTGAGCTGATTTTAGGAGATTTGAGAGGGAAAAAGTGGATAATTTATGGATTATAGATGAAAGTAAAGTGTTGCGGCTGAAGAGAAAAGGGGGGGTTTTTAGGGCAAGGAAAAATTGGAAGGTGAAGAATGAGAGGTATTTATACTTTTCGGGAAAATGGGTAAAGTAGAATTGAGGTATTTGGCGTCGGTGGGATATTCGGGTGCGGTTGTCATCAGCTTAACACGTTGTAAAAAATACTATCCACGTTGCATTATCCACTCTTACAAAATGTAGCTGCTACTACCACCCACCACTCTTGTATTTTTCTCGGGATACTAATCTCGAGATAAAATGTGAGATTATATTATTTCGTTTAATTGTGACTCGTGGGTATTAATTAATATTAAGATTATTTGAATTATAATGATGGAATTAGATATTTGATTTAGAAAATAAGATAATTAATCTCATTAAATATCTACGGATATGGTAAAGATGTGATTTAGTAATACGTCGATTTGTTCACTATTAGTCGATAAAGTTTGTCCATTCAAAACAGTTTTTCGCGAAGGACTTTCTTTGACAAGATATATCATTTCTTGCTATAATATTTATGAAGGAATTGTAGATATCATTTATTGTATGAATATTAGACGTTAAATATCTCATATATCCTTGTATATTTATTTTACCAACCAAATAATCGATAAAAGTATATTGGTGAAATGATGCATCCTAATCCTTTTTGGAACAAAATGATAATTCTTTAATCATATTTTTCGATAAAGTTTAAAAAGTTTAAGAAAAGAAAATCATATTAAAAGTCTTTTCTTTTAATGGTAACATAAGGATAAATGTTTATAGTAATTAGTATATTTTTACTTGCTCTGATAGGATATGTTCAACATCTAGAATTTTTATTAAACCTAGATTTTAGGGTGCCATAATATTTTCAAATTTAACATTTTTCTAAAAGTGAATGAGCTTTATTGGAAAAATAAATATTTTTGTTAGGAAAGACTCGAACATTTTTCTAATTTTGAAATATGTATTTTAAATTTAATATTACAATAAAAATATATTTGCCGTCCAAAAGTGGTCAGATTTGAAAAAAATGGATATACACAAATCTTTATTCTTTATCTTATGAAGATATCAATCTGAAAATTTAAGGAAATAAATTCAATATGTAATAAACCATCAAGGATTATAAGCATTACAGAGGACCCTTAAAATAAATCTACTATTAACCTAAACTAAAATGGGAAAAAAATATAAAGAAATACTTCATTTGTAGCACCAAAAAATTTCTTCAAAAATGGATTCTTTTGACTTATTATATTTTTTAGTAGCTTTTTTTTTCTTCTCATTGACTTTGACCCAAATATTTTTCACTCTAATTCATAAGGCTAAGGGGTTTCAAAGGTCAATTTGAATAATTTTTAAAGTTAAATTAAATTATACTAATTCGATATTTTAAATTAAAAATTTAGATATTCAAAAACTATACGAAAAGTACTATAAATTGCATTTTTTTGCATATTAATATGATGAAAAAATATATCGTAAAATGTTAGTAAAAAAGAATAATCCTTTCCATTGTTAGCATCTTTTTAAAGAATAATCCTTTCCATTGTTAGCATCTTTTTAAAATTTGAGTTATTTTCTCTGTTTTAAAATATGATGAAAAAATACATCGTAAAATATTATATTTTCTCTGTTTCAATTTATTTGACTTATTTTCCTCTTTAGTTTGTTTCAAAAACAATAATCCTTTCCATTGTTAGCATCTTTTTAAAATTTCACTTTTTCATGTAACATGTCTAAGATCAGAAGATTAAAGGGTATTTTGGTAATTTGACATATTTTTAATTTATGACCACAAGATTCAATAGTTTTTTTTTCTCTTTTTTTTAATCTTTGCGTCAAGTCAAAATAGATCAAATAAATTAAAACGAAAAGAGTATATAATTAGTGTATAAACATTATACATTGAATATATATTAGTTAGTCATCTATTACACACAAATTATACCCAAAAAAAATAAAATATAGGCATCAAAGATTACAATGCATTGACTTTTTTCTATTCAAACTATCTCCATATTGGGAGCAAAATACTAAAGACTACAAGATTATATTTGATTGTTAAAAATAACAACAATTAGAAGTGCAAATAATGACCACCTGAAGCCCAACACTATTGGTGGTTTTTGGTGTTGGGTCAATTTTTAAAAATTAGTAAACTAGTCACAATATCTAATATAATTAGTCAAAATAACTATATTTTAAAATATTTATTTAAAATATCAAAATGTCAATATTTTAGAAAATAATTTGTATTCAAATATTATTATTTATCTTTCCTTTTATTTCGCAAAACAGTCCAACATTGGACCAAATTCTAAACCACTAACCGATAAAAAAGAAGAAGAAAAAATACACCACTACCCATTACCCTTCTTTCCCCATCTTTCACGTTTTCTTTCCCCATCTTTCACGTTTTCTATTTTCTCTTTCTTCAAGTTTCTATGCAGATCAAGAAAAACAAATTATTCAAGGTTCTCCTAATTTGTTCAACAAATTTCTAAATTAATTCAAGAAATATCTCAATTGATAAAGGTAATTTCGATTACTTAATGAGATTTCTTTTGATTTTGTTTTCAAAATCACCGATTATGTTGTATTTCGGATTGTATATATTACGAATTTTCCATCATTTTTTTTTTATGTGAGTTTGTTTAGATATTCATCAAATATTTATGTATTCCAGATTTTTAGTCTTTTAAACAATATTTTTCAATTTTTTTGTGATTTTGTTTTAATATTTCAGATTTAGTAGAATCTACAAATTCATTTATATATTTATTTATTTTGTTTGATTTTTAATACATTTATATTTGATAAATTCGAAATTTGCTTTTAGGGTTTTAGATTTGTGGAAAGCATCTGTCTGTCTACAATGTCTGAGTCAGACCTGCTCCACAACTTATCTGCTTATTGGGCTCGGGCGATTTTCCTGTCGGGTTCTAGATCTCCGCCGCTCTATGGATGGTTTCGAAAAGACTCTTCTTGAATCCATGGAACTTGGTGAATCAATTGTCGGATCGAAGTTCTTAATTGTCCATCATTCTCAATTCTAAATAATCAAAATACAGTTTTTTTACGTATTCATTATTTAGGTATTCATCCTAATTGCATATGTAAAACAAACTTTTTATTTTATTTTGCTTATTTTGTATTTACAATATCACTTTGTATACCAAATAATCTGTATTTAGATTTGATTTTGTATTCGTCCTAATGGTATACCATCAAGTTTTGTATTTATATTTGATTTTGTATTCATTCTCAATTCTAAATAACCAAAATATAATTTATTTATGTTATATATGTATTCATCCTAATTGCATCACTAAAACAAATTTTGTATTTTATTTTGCTCATTTTGTATTTTCAATATCACTTTGTATACCAGATAGTTTGTATTTAAATTTGATTTTGTATTCATTTTCAATTTTGAATAACCAAAATACAGTTTATTTATGTATTCATTATATAAGTATTCATATTAATTGCATAGTAAAATAGATTTTGTATTTTATTTGGCTCATTTTGTATTTTCAATAGCACTTTGTATACCAGTTAGTTTGTATTTAAATTTGAATTCGTATTCGTCCTAATTGTATACAATCAGGTTTTGAATTGTATGGTCTAACTTTTCAATTGAAATGAGTATTTATCGTGCTCAGTTTGTAAAAAGAAGTTCATCCGAAATTCCGAATACACAAAATCATATTTAAAGAAGTTCATCCGAATACACAAAATCATATTTAAAGAAGTTCATCCGAATACATTTCAGATAAAATTATATTTAAAAAAGTTCAAACAAGTAAAGATAAAAAACTAAGGGAAATATTTTTACCTTTTTTGAAATATTTTCTCCCATGATTCTCTCCATTTTGTTATTAAAAGTTTGTATTCTTTCAAATTAAATAAATATAGTAGCATTATAACAAACTAAAATATTGACATTTTAATATTGAAAATGTTGACATGGGATCCTATTAAATGCTAAAATATTGCTGTTTTGAAAAATTTCCCTTTAAAAATTCTATTGGGCCTGTGAAATTATATTTCCATGGAGAAAACTCATTTTTTAGTCAGGTTTATCTTTTCAAAAAATACGATAAGTTGATTGACTTTATTGATAAAAAAGAAGAAGAAAAAATATTAGTCACTTAACTAATTAACTAATTTTACTAAATTAAGTGAGTATTTAAGATATTTATTCTCTCAATCTTTGGGACGACAAGATGGGCCTGAATTGGCATATGGACTTTCTCAGATGATAAAATATGAGCCCAACATTTTTGACGTAACTCATCTAACGTACGAAATTAAATTCATATTTATTAAATGTAGCATGAGATTTTCGTTTACCAAACATAATAAGAGTTTTTTTTTAATCAAAAATATATATGAAATTTCACTCGAGGCTCAAAATTTGGTCCACATTTTTCGTGCATGATGACTATAAAATTAGTATGAAATATTTGGGAAAGGAAGTCTTTGACTCTTCGATCCATATAAAATAAAACCTCAAGGATTTCGCTTATACTTTTCGTCTGTGAAAACTGTATAGAATTATATAAATGTTCTATAAAATTCATGTTAGATTTCTGAAAAAACCACGTGCCGAATCTTGCTCACGATTTATGTTTAAAAGATATGTATAATTTGTATGAAATATTTATATAACCATATAAATTTTATATAAAGTTCATGTTAGTTTTTGAAAATTTAATACAATTACACCAACATTATATATAAGTTTTATATTGTATTCATACAATTCAATGCACTCGATTATTGCTTCAAACTTCAACGATTTAGGATTGAAGTCCAGTCTAAACTAGCTCAAATCTTATCCAAAGAGCCACAAATTTCATATTCAAACTCCTTTGACATTCTAGTTCTTTTGATATATCACATATTCAAAATGAAATTCGTTTGCGATAAATTTAATTTTCAAACTTGAACTTCGAACTCCTTTAATAATTGATAATGGAGTTTAACCGTAAAGAAGGAGGGAAGGGTTGTGTACAAGTTATTTTTTGTAAATCTTGTTATATTATGAAAAATAAGAAAAAGTATCCTTATTTTTAATAATGTATAGTGATTTTCCCTTGATTGAATCCATATTGATCCATTCAACAAATTTGATCCATGTTGCTCATTTACTATCCATTAATATACTATATTAATTAACTTAATACATGTCCATAAATGACTATATTGATCTTCGATCAAACATCACAATATAACCACGACCAAATTATGAAAGTAAATCCATAATTTTCAAATTTTGGATCATGATATTTGACTTAATTAATTGGAGGCACATCATATTTTTAGTCGTGCACAAATGATTTGGAGTTATATATAACTAGTAACTTTCACAAATTTCTTTCTAACTCCCTCTTTTCCACGCCATAATATTTAATTTGAATGAAACTTTGACAAATATTTTGACCACAATTCTGCGTAAGCTACTTAGATATTACTCTTTTGTCTTACTCGTAATTTTTAAAAATAGTAATCTTAATTTTTTTTTTTTTTTTTTTAGTAGTAATTATTCTTGAATATTATAAACAATTCAATTATGAGGTGATGAATCAAAAATAAATTGAATAAATATTAGATAAGAAGAAATTATATATCTTAAGACATAAATAAGAGTAAGATAGTTAAAATTATTCCTAAGTAATATTCTCTTAAGACTTAAGAGGCATGAAAAAGAGAAACACGATAGATAATTTGAGATGATAGAGTAATTACTAATTAGTACTTCCTCCATTTTAAAGTAAGTAGTGTTTTTAGTTTGGACATGCCACTAGAGAAAATTACTCATTCGTAGAAAATAAAATATATTTTTATCCAACTTACCAATAAGTACCTTAAAAAAGATGTACTTCTTCCTAGTTAGGTAAAATTCTCTTTATTTAAATAAGAATAAAATTGATAGAAAATCATTAATATCTTTTTATTCCACAACCACTTATTTTGAAACAAAATAAAACCATAAAAACACCACTTAGCTAATTTTTTGCATTAGTGATGTTATTGACTCTCACTACTATATATATAGTATATTGTCCAAAATATAATAAACTAATTTCATAAAGTGGACGGTGTGGCTGAAATCCAAAACATTGACTTTGACAAAGAGAATAATAAAAGGTCCAATTAATTAATATGTGTACATTTAATCTAAACTTGCTAGAGGATAAAAAAGAATGATACGTGACTTTCTTTTTCTCTTTCTTTCTACCAAACTCATTAATATGTACATTTAATCAGTTTTCTTCTCATCAAATTCAATTCACCTTCTCCATTTTTCTCCAATAAATCATGGCTAGTTGCATGCTTAAAACATTGGCCTTTTTTCTTTCTTGTTTTCATCCGGTGTCTGACATTTGTTTTAAAAGTCGATTAATTTAAACTCACGCTAAAAAATCTACTTTAGGTAAAGTGTTTCATCTCAGAAACGATTTCATTTACAAGATTTGAATTCAAAACTTTAGTTAAAAATGAAAGAATATTTATCACGCCACTTCATTATATATTGTAACGAGATTTTCCAATCGTGAATCACATGTAGATTATAGTCAATAGTCAATAGTCAATTTTAATTTCCTTCTTTGTATTTTTGTAAGTTAAAAACTTATAATATGAGACACAAATTGGACATATTAGAACATATATATATATATATGGATATTGCAAGAAAATCTTAAAGAAGGAAACAATGGCTTCAAGACAATTTTTTACTTCTTCCATATAATAGACCATAAACCTATTGCAAGAAATTAGTCGAAAATGCAAAATCCAACTTAGAGTCTGTTTGGATTGACTCTTGACTTATTTTTATTATTTAGACTTAAAATCAAGTGCTTAAAAACACTTTGTTATATTTTATCCAAACACATACTTAAAAATACTTAAAATAAGTCAATCCAAACACTCTTAATTAGTAAATTAAAGTGGATGAAACTTTCTTGTTCCTCATTTCTCAAGAATTGCATTTTCCAAATATCTTCAAAAAGACATTTATATACTAGCTAATTCCTAATTAGACATACAATTTGTCAAGCATTTTTATAGATTTGACATTTGACTATATTTAGTATTTTCCACAAAATACATTTAACTTTGTGAAGTATCAATTTGCAGCAAATTAGGCCCTTAATTAATAACACTTGAAAATTATGACCTAAATCATTATAACATGTGGCCTTTGTAAGATATTTATGTGTCAAAAAATGGCCAAACATAAGGGTTGAATGGTTCGAGTGATATTATACTATTATATAATACTATCTAATATCTTTAGTACTATGTTAATGTACATAACTTAAAGCCTTCTATATTTAAATATAGAAGTGTTACCAATATTTTATTTTTTATACAAAGTTTTGATTATGAGGCTAGTCTTCGATAAAATATAGAAGTGTTACCAATATTTTATTTTTTATATAAAGTTTTGATTATGAGGCTAGCCTTCGATAAAATATAGAAGTGTTACCAACATTTTATTTTTTATACAAAATTTTAATTATGAGGCTGTTCGAAGATCCATTATATACTTCTCCCCATCTATGTATCATAATTTCCATAATAATACTTTTTCCTTTAGACGTTCGAAAATATTCACTAATACTTCTCCACTATAACTACATACTTAATTTTACATTTAATTATATTATTAAGTTTCTAGAATCCAAATCTATTTAACTAACTAATCAAATTTAAAGTTTTGATGTGAGACTTCATTTTAAAAAAATATCTTTCAACTATTCTTCTAATTATTTTCTTCAAGTACTATTTATTTAGATATATGCAAAAATCAAGCTAGCTAAGATTCTAGGTTCCATATAACTAATCAAATATAAATATCCTAATTATACAAATTGTGAGAGTTAATTAGAGAATAATATTTTCACACTCCATCTTAACGCCAACACCGGCAAAATATTTGGTAGTGAAGGGACATCAATAACAGCACACAAGCGTGTGGAAATTAATTAAATAATATATTATATTGTCTTTATCACTAACTAAACAATAAAAACATCTTTAATGTGCATGATCAACAATTGACTACTTTTGAGTTTTGACTATTAAAAGACGTGGTGCAGTAGATTGATGAAATTGTTTCTCTTTTAATTAGAGGTATCAGATTTGAATTTTGGCATAATTTTTTTTTTTGATAGAGAGTGCTTCCTTTTGAATGGGATCCTACGCAACATAAATCTAAATTAATCAAGCTTTAATATAAATATCGAATACCGAAGGAAGAAGAAACCAAATTGTTGTAAACCGTTTGACTAATTTTTGACAAACTTCTTTTAATTTTTGGATTGCACTCAAGTATTAGTAGAGCACATCATCAGTAGGGCCATCAATAACAGCACTAGTTTATGATGATGGGGCATGATCTTATATAACTATCGAACATTATTTGATACTCCCAGTTCACTATTTTAAAAATAAATTTTTAATTTTATTTGTTAATTTTACCATTTAAGAAAGGATAATTATTTTTTCATGTTTTACTTTTAATATTGATTATTTATTTCTCAAATCATTTTTTAAGATCTAATTCCAATTAAACGTCAATTAATTATAAGGACAGTATAATAAAATAACCATGTTAAATTGTCAATCATTATTTTTTTAATAGGTATGTCAAATTCAAGTGTGATAAGTAAAAATGAATGAAGGGAGTAGAATAGTACTGGATTGGATACCAATATGCATTTTAGCCTATTCAGACCCGTCCAAATTCAACTCAACTCGCTTATTTGACATTCTTAATATTATTTTTGCCCACCCGAATCTCTCATAACATTTATCTGAATTAGATACAACAGGATAATATTTTTTACTTACACACCGAATACAAAAAAAAATTAAAAAAATTGCTTATTTTTCATGAAAGACATTTTTCTGTGTACCGAACACACCCTTAACGTTTTTTTCCCTTTCAATAGTACTCTTGTTTAATGATGAGCGTGTTGACGTTAGTTAACGTTGACGACACATTTAATTTAAGTAGACCTAAGGGAGAACCAGTCCACAATATTCTGTGTATGGCCCAAAAAAGAAAGAAAATAAGAAAATTATGCTCCAAAAAAAGTACTCCAATAATGCCTAAGATAACAATTTATGCATGCCTAATAAATTTTTAAGTTAGAATAAAAAGCGAAATTGGTAGTTGATACTTTAGCTCTGCTCCTAATTATTAATTGGAAAAATAATAATCAATTTTTCTAAAATATGTTAAAACATATTTATAGATCAAATACTATTTATGTTGTTAGTCTATATGACTTAAGTACTATGCAAAAATCAGTTAATTAGTGGAGTTTCCCTTTTCTATATTTGAGTATGATCATTCAATACGTATGTAAATTTACTCGTTCAGTTCATTTTTATTTAATTTGTTTAGTACCATATTAAAATATATATCCATTTTATTTGTTCAGTTTAAAAAATTAAGAGATGATTTATTATTTTATAGTGTTTGTTTTACTCTAATTATTAAATATTAATATTCATTTTTCAATATTTAAATGACTTAATAATATAATTATTAAGGATGATATAGTATCGACAATGGTTATAGTGGAGTGATAAGTACTCCTTATCCTTAATCAGAGGCCTCGGTTCGAGCCCCCAAGAGTACGAAATCGCCTTTGTTAGGAGAGTTTTACCCGCAGATACTGAACAATACCGGACAGAAACCAAAAAAAAACTTTCTTTTATAGTCCATTAAAAAAAGGTTGTCACTCTTCTATAATAATTAGAAATAACTTAATTTTTAAAATCTTCTTTTTTCGTGTCAAGTCAAACACTGTCACATAAATTTGGAAGGTAGGAGTAATGATTATACTACTTCATCCTTCCATTTTACTTGTCTAGTATATATTGACTTGACACACCACTTAATGAACAACAAACATAATGACAATTTAACTATACCATCCTTGAATATGAAAAAAATTCAATGTGTTGACAAATAACTATAGTTAATATTTAATAAGAGTAAGTTAGAAATGAAATAATAAATTATCTCTTAATTTTTTAAACTGGAGATATAAAAATACAGAAAGGAATATGATAGATACACTAGTGAATTGTAGTTGTATTTGGTATGGATTAAATTAAACTAATGAAGATTAGGGAAAGATATGGAGTCATAATCCAGTCCATAAGTAGTGCGGTATTAACACATAATATTAGTAATTAGCCGCCCACAATATCTCACAAAAATAGTTTGGTACTTTACTTCATGGAAACTTCTTTATTTAAGTGAGTTTTGAACAACTATAAATAGAACATCACTAAAACTTATAACATATCCAATATTCCACAATTCAAAAACTTTATAGTAAGGGATTATACATATTAGATCAACTTTAAGAGAATTAATTAGTAAATGGGGTTCATTTCAAACATCAATAATGAGCTTCTTTCTAAGGTAGCAACCAATAATGGACATGGAGAAAACTCAGCTTATTTTGATGGATGGAAAGCTTATGAAATTGATCCTTTCCATCCAACACAAAATCCTAATGGGGTTATTCAAATGGGTCTTGCAGAAAACCAGGTAATTAGTGATTTTCTTTGTTCTATACTCCATCCGTCCCATTTTATATGAGTTAGTTTAACTTGACACAAAGTTTAAGAAAGAAAGAGAGAGTTTTGAAACTTGTGGTCTGAAATAAGTGATTTATGTTTGTGTGACTATAAATCATTTCATTAAGGATAAAATGAGTATTTTACAGTTAAATTGATGTCATTCTTTTTGGGATTAAGTACTAAAAATGAACATGAGTCGTATAAATTGGAACAGATGGAGTACTTATTAAAAACACCACAAGCTCCAAAGAAACTTTTGGTTTGTGTCAAAGTTAGGGTTGATTTTTATCACTGATCAACTAATAGGTATTATCTCATAAAGTTATATTTCATTTTTATTTCAACTTTTTTCAATAAAGAAAGTGATTGATCATCTGAATAATTATTAGTATTATTTGAGTAACCATGTGAGAAAAAAAAAAAACTTTGTGTTAGTCAGATATTGCAATTTATGTTTTTGTTTTTATTTTATGTTGTAGCTTTGCTTTGATTTAATTCAAGAATGGGTGGTGAACAATCAAAAATCCTCCATTTGCACAGCTGGAGGATGTGAAGAATTCAAGGAAATTGCAATTTATCAAGACTATCATGGTTTGCCAGAATTTCGAAGGGTAAGAACTTAAACCTTAAACACCGAAATTATTACTCCCTTCGTTTCAATTTGTCTCATTTTCCTTTTTATGTTGTTATATATATATAGAGAGAGAAGGAGAGTGTCATGGCAAGCATCAGTAAAGTTATTTTTGTGTGATCTATAAGTTACATATTCAAGCTATACTGAAAGTAATTAACCATTAATATTTGCATTAGGGTAAGTTGGGTGCAACCCTTTCCAGAACCCTGCTAACACAAATCATTACTTTGTGCACCAGGTTGCCACAACATTCAAATGTTTAATTATATAGTACATCTTTAACTTAAACCTTTATTATAGTCGAAAATTCTTTATCTTACTTTCTTAAACTTTGGTATTTTGTCAAACTAAGACACATAAAATATAACGATTAACGAAAGAAGTATATATATATATGTGCAGGGAGTTGCAAGGTTCATGGAAAAAGTGAGAGGAGACAAAATCAAATTTGATGAAGAGCGTATAGTAATGAGTGGAGGTGCAACTGGGGCTCATGAATTACTTGCCTTTTGCTTGGCTGATCCTGGAGAGGCTTTTCTTGTTCCTACTCCCTATTATCCTGGGTAACTATTTTTCTTCTTCTTTTTCTTATAGTTAAAATCGCGATTTGATATTGATCCGTACCTTATATATTAAGATTCATAAAAAGAAATAGGGGACATAAAATCGAACCTCCTTAGAAACTATACGTGATCGTTGAGGTGGGTGTGTGTCAAACAATTATGAATGTATTAATTTGATATAGAGATCCATTATATTTTTATTTATTCACCTCAAACCCTAATTTTACAACAATAAAAGTAAAGATCACAAAAAACATATATATTATGAATAAGCCATGAATACTTTAATTATATGAAACTACGAATTAATATTGGAAATGATCGTATGGTAAAAATAATAATTTCTACATCCTAATTTGGTTGGTAACTTTTTGTTTTTTCTAATTTTATAAAATATTGACATCACGTGGAGTGGAAGGAAAAAAGGGGAGGGGATTACGAGGAGCATCGAACTATCACCAACCAGGTGAAAGTTCAGTTAGTCAACAAACTGAGCTATATATACTAAGATTCCCCATTCACAACATTCTCTAATCCGAATTTATGTTTTTTTTCTTCAAATTAGTGGATCAAGTGACTGTTTTGTTACTAGATTCCTCGATATATATTTAATAGAGTTGTATTTTCAAATATTTAATTTGCAGATTTGATAGAGATTTGAGTTGGAGAACTGGTGTACAACTTTTTCCAATCATTTGTGAAAGCTCCAACAATTTCAAAGTCACAAAAAAAGGCATAGAAGATGCATACAACAAAGCTCAAGAATCCAATATCACAATAAAAGGCTTACTTTTAAACAATCCATCAAATCCATTAGGCACAATTTTAGACATGGAAACATTAAAAGATACAATAAGGTTCATCAACGATAAAAATATCCACCTGGTATGCGACGAAATTTACGCGGCCACGGTGTTCAACGAGCCCAGATTCATCAGCATTTCCGAAGTAATAATAAGCGAAGATGTTCAATGCAACCTCGATTTAATACACATCGTGTATAGTCTATCGAAGGATTTAGGGTTTCCCGGATTCAGAGTCGGGATTATTTACTCGTACAATGATGTTGTAACGAAATGTGCTAGAAAAATGTCTAGTTTCGGGCTCGTATCGACGCAAACGCAGTATTTAATATCTAACATGTTGTTAGACGATATGATTATCGAGAAATTCGTTGTCGAGAGTCGTCAAAGATTGGAGAAAAGGCATGGGGTGTTTACTAAGGGACTTGAAAATATTGGAATTAACACGTTGGAGAGTAACGCTGGGCTTTTTTGTTGGATGGATTTGACAAGTTTACTTGAGGAAAATACATTTGAATGTGAAATTGAACTTTGGAGAGTGATTATTAATGATGTTAAACTTAATGTTTCACCAGGTTGTTCTTTTCATTGTTGTGAGCCTGGTTGGTTTAGGGTTTGTTTTGCTAATATGGATGATGATACTATGAGGATTGCATTAAGGAGGATTGAGATTTTTGTGGTTCAACATAAAGGGATTAATAATATTATTGAAGAAGGAATCGACAAATCTCTTCCTATCGCACTTGGTGGTTCAGTATCTCTATGTGATAGCGCAACGTCAGAGGGAGAAGATCGATAGATAGCAGAACATAACAAACTAGAGACTCTCTTGTGATTAATTCTGTAATAAGAGCAGCAAGAATTGCTCATTGAATTTAACATCAATGTCTACTTTAAGGAATGAATATATTGAGTAGTTCACTTCACAATTTATCAAACCATCATCTGAACCCTTTTTTTTTTTTTTAAATCTCTACTTTATATTATATTTATAAATGAAATCTTCATCCATAGATTCGCTACTTTATTGCGGTAAAGTAGTATTTTAACTATTAGGATGTGTTTGCATTCCTACTCTATTCAAATAGGGCAAAACGTCGCGGTGACTTGAAAATAATCAATTATTAAGTTGATTTTAAAAGAATTTCAAGAAGAAAGATGTTTTAAAGGAGTCGCCACCCAATTTTAGGAAAAACTAGGAAACCAAATAAAAAATGTCTATGAAACCATTAGATTCTAGGTAAGGGTTCAAGTTATTTCGAAGGAAAGGTGTTAGGCATCCTTCGAAATCCACAAATGTGGGTCCCGACTGAATTTATTTTTTTCAAATTGAGGAGGAGATAAAAACAAATATACAAGTAAAATAAACATGCAATATACACAAGTAATAAAATAAAACAATAATATAATAAACGGCCTAAGTTTGCCTAAAGTCAATATATACACAATAATGAATAAAAATATAATTCGAACTTCATTCGAATAGCTTCAATGGGAAGCAACTCCGGGTACCTGTAAAGACATTTAGTAAAAATTTTAGTAATAAATAAATATGAATAAAAATGAATAAATCAAATAATAACTTCAAAATAAAAATCCGTCTTATTAAAATGGAAGGCCTTGGAAATCGACGGTAATTTCTTCATCGGCCAAAATTAACATATAAAGAATATAAAATCACGCGAAAACTTATAGAAAGACAATATAATATAAACTACAACCTTAAATTATAACAACGTAATAAAGTAACAATAATAACCATTGATAATGAATTGGGCACAAAATTAGTAACAACTTATTTAAAGAAGAGCAAGGTAAAACAGTCCAAAAAAGTGTAACAAATAAAACAATGGAAAACAACCCAATAGCAATAATAGTAAATAATTTTTTGTAGCGAAACAGACTATGTAAAGTAAATAAAATAAATCATAAGCAAAACAATGTAAAACTCACTGGAACAATGTTTTCTATCAAAATAATTACTAAAATTTAGCAACTAATGCAACAAAATAATCATTAAATCAACAATAAATCATTAACAAAAGTCATCAGACAACTAATAATAATCACTAAAATTAACC
>JAJONR010009164.1:0-27857 GCA_029582245.1 Solanum etuberosum
TGGTTCTTCCTATAGCTATTTTTACGTTGTATTGCTTTGGATTATTTGGCTTTACATTTTAATACATTATATGGGTCTTTTATTTTTGTTTTTTGACTGAAATCAAACCTAATCGTGCCTATTGTCTCATCATAGTATATTATCAATAACACAAGAATATTCACTCGATTATACTCAAAACTTAGCTAAAATATGGGTAAAATATGGTGTTTTAATGCATAAATATACCCCATAGTTAGAGCTTTTATTCATCCTCAAACAACTCATCTTATCCTTTATCAAGCCAATATCACATTAGTGCTAGTTAGAGAAGGCTACTCACAAACTTTGGTTCACATTGATAATTTAATCATGATCTAAAGGTTACTCATTCAAGTACAACTTCAAAACTGAAGACTTATCATGCAAAAATCGGAACTAGTAGACTAACTCTTTATTACATATATAGGGCCAGAATGCTAAGATGTAATTACATAAATCATCAAGCTACTAGTTGTAAATATCAAGTGCCCATACAATAAAATAATTGCTCATTTTTTCACTCATCATATGTATAATATAAGCATGAGATGATCATATCAAGCCTTTAAGTGTTAATTTTTTTTTAAGACATATCAAAATATTCCATATTCTTGCCAACAACATATTACTAGGTCAATTGAAGCATAGAATTGTAACCACACAATGAATCTTTTGGATTTTAATGTCGGCTAAGGGACGGATAAGAATTATTTAGTTAAAAATAGTGTCTAGTCTTCCTTATGCACTATAAGATAGTAACAAGATCAATATAGTTTTTCTTTCTATTTCACCACACTATCAACTTTCTACGATACTTTCCCTTTTCTTTGACTCTCCTTGAGATATTTTCCTTTTCTTCACAACTAAGTTGCTACTAAGATGCACTTCACTCTTTACTATTACTTTTTTGCGCATCCTCTACCCTTTAAATTTAAGTCATATAGAAACTTTTTCTTTAATGTCACATCCTTTTTTCACCAAGCATAAATACTTTCATAACTTAGGCCCTATTTTCTATCTCCTCTTTCCCATATAATCTTACTTTTCTAAGTTTATTCACCCCTTTCATTCTCATTTCTCTTTCCATCTCTATGTCTTTAAACTCAAATTGCACTAAGGACTTTTTTGATCAAAATATGAGGCTAATTAACAAAAGGAAATTAGGCCATATAATATGCCGACCAAAGAAATAGGCTTATAGGTTCAAAATGGGTTAATTAGGGAAAATGTATATGTAGGTCTCACAATATAGTAAAAATGTAGGTGTTAAAAAAGAAATTCTTTGACAACATAATTAAATTTAAATACAAACTTCAAATTTTCACATCAACAAGGTGTAACAACTTAGAAATTGGAAAGTTGAACTGGAAAGGAAAGGTTAAATTTAGGGCAGTGAAGCAATTTCTAGGAGTCGACCTATGGACCGTAACAAGTTCTACAGGTTGTAGGAAGGCTATTGTAGGGCTTGGGTGGAATTTCAGAAAATGTCAAGTTTCTAATTATGTTTTATGGTTTAACATGATGAACTGTAGAAAGTGTTATATGTTGTCGAAGTGATTTGTCGAAGTGATCTAGGCTTAGTGAGATTTTAGACCTAAACTTTGATTCTACTGGTGGTACCTACAAACCGTGAAAAGAATGATGACCCATAGAAGGATCTCGTAGAATTTTTCTAGGATTTTAGTCCCCATTACTTGACTCTACAGTTGCCAGGACGGTAGAAAGTCTTTTGAACCGTAGGTGGGAACTATAAGGTCTTCTGGAAGATTTTAATTGAGCATGTTGTGGTCTTTTCCTTCCTATTTAAACCCCAAACTATGTTGTTTTGACCCTCTAACTACTTTATTAATGATGTTACTCTTGAAATTAACCTATTCCCTCTCAGTAACTCAAATCCCCTAATTCTCTCCCCCCCCCCCAAGTCTTGTTCTCCATTTTTCTCTCAAGAGATCTTAAGGCAAAGCTAGGGTTTCAAACTTCAAGGTATATTGCTCAAGAAATCTCTTAGGGCTTTGATCATTTGGGTTCCAAAAGAAACTCAATCTTCAATTCAATTTCACCCAAATTATCTAGGGTTTCATGATATTCTTCTTGAGTCAAATTATTATGGTTCAATGGTTATTATTTAATCTTATTACACATGATTTGATTTAATTACATGTTTTATAATTTATTTCATATGGACTCATGCTTTATACTTGATTATGTGTAACACCCCGGATTCAAGAAGGGGTAAGGCAACATTTTTCAGGAGCTGCAGGTTCCATTCGATGGAGGCCACCCACGGCCCGTCGATGGGACTATGGACCGTAGGCTGGTCAGTGGATGGGAACCCAAAGAGGGATTCAGAAAGTTGGAACCACGGCCTGAACCAACGGACCGTTGGTGGGACCACGGTCCCTAGTCGAGGGCCCGTGGTCAAGACCCCCTAAACCCATGTTTTTGACCACAAACGACGGTCATGCAGGATGACGTACCGTCGGTAGTGGCCGTGAATGGTAGTTTGGGCAATTAGTTGGAGGGTAGTTGGGTCTTTTCCTAATTATTTTATCCCAATACTACATCATTTTACCCTTCACTAAGACCACTATATAAGTGATTCCAACCCCCAAATTAGTTCACTCACTTCATTCTCTTCAAATTTACCAAAAGAAAAACTCTCAAATATTTCTCTCTCTAGAAAGCTTGAAGAAATATAATTCAACCTATGGTTTCAAGTCAAGTCCCAATTCCTCCATTGAAGATAAGCAATTGGCTTCAAGGTATGATAATTTTCATCTATGGATTCCTTCCATTTATGGAGTTCCCAAATTCCTCAATTTCCAAAGTTAAAAATCCCCAATTGAGTTAGGGTTTTGTTCAATTGCCATGGGTATCTTGATTATTGATTTAAATGATTGAATTATGATCTCTTATGCATAAATTTATGAAATACTATGATTTTATGATGATTCCCCTATGAACCCATGTAATCCCCATGTTTTCCAAGTTATGATCATATGATGTAGGATTTTGATTATAAAGCAAGAGTTTTATGAAATTGAGCATGTATTAATAGAATTACATGAATTTAGGATTAAGTCCATATCTAACCCACGTTTTCTAAATCTTGATGATTGAAAGTGGGTCTGGATTTTGAACCTTGAAAGGTAAATTATGGAATTATGCATGTTCTTATGAAATCTATGCAAACGTGTTAAGGATGTTTTGAGAGTAAAGTATCAATGATGATGTTGTTGTTGTATTGTTGAAAGATTCACTCATATACACATGAAAGCATGATATGAAAGGTTTTCTCACATAATAAAGGGTTCTAAGTTTGAATGGTCTTCTCACCTAATTGAATCAAACATTAAGAGCTATCCTAATGAAACCTAGCTTGGATTGGTTACTGAATGATACCTTTCCATGGATAATGAGTTAGCTCGGATTGGAAAGATGACGTTCCCTTCCATGGATAATAAGAACAAGTAAGAAATGACTATTCTGTGGGATTTATTCTTAGCACCGAGAGGATATTGAGATGGAAGCTCTCCCGTTAGTAGAGGCCGGGTTTCTAGAAGAAATCTCACTATCCCTTACCAATGTGCCCCATAGGATGATTGTCTAGATAGACAATAGCTAGTTGAGCTTCCTAAGCTAGAAGTTCATGGTCCTTACCATGGCAAGTAGGACAACTCTTTTCGGTGTGGGAGACACCAGGGGATCATGGTATAGCTCACAAGGTCTCTATGTAGGTTAAGGCTAATTCCCAAAATAATAATGAACTAAGGTTACTTCAAGAAGTATCTCATATGTGTTCAACGGTTTCAAATTATGTAGATTGAATTGACCATGTTTTATGACTTAAATTTTCTATCCTTTTTATATCATGTTTTAGTTTGGTCAATTTCATGTCATGAAATGTCCTCTTTTAGCATGAGTTAAAGTTTTATGCATAACTATCATAATTGGTACATTGTTTTGTACTAATGCATCCTCTTGCCTACATTTCCCCAAATGTACGGTCTGACAGTTAGGTTTCTCAGTTTCGTGGCTAATAGTTGATTTCGAGGTTCCCGAGCATTGGTGAGTCCTCATGCTTCGAGGATGGATTCTCATTGTTCTCAGTTACTTTCTTATATTTTCCAGTTTTAGGACATGATGTTTGGGCTAGGCTCAATTTCATTCGATTGTATTAGATGACTATTGAGACAAGTGTTATAAACCTCTGCTTTACTTTTATAAAACTATTGGACTTGGACTATTGTCTTTACTTCCTTTTTTCTAATTCTTTTGTTATGAATGCTAAGTGGCTTGTATGGGGTTTCTCAGGATCCTATATGCCATGTTACATCTAGGGGGTACCCTTAGGTCATGATAAACTTTGTATCAGAGCACAAGGTTTAGAATGGTCCTAGGATGTCTCATAAGCCACATCGAGTAGAGTCTTGTTCATGAGTGTGAAGCGCGCCATATTTATGTATAAGAGGCTACAAGATGATTAGGAAACTCCACTTTTTTTCATTTATCTAAAGTTGTGCAATAGCGTTTAACTATATAAGGTCTCTCTCCTAATCCTTATCCGATGTTGTACAGGACATGGCTACTCGAAGAGCTTATGCTAGAAGGAATGTGAGGGAAAATACGGAACAAGATGCCCCTCCCCAATCTCATCAAGTACCGGTCAATCCTTTGGCCGAGCAAGTGACTAATGCAGAGTTTAGGGCTGTTTTTCAAGTGTTGGCTGAAGCCGTTACGGCCCAAGCCAATAGGGAGGTTGCGGTTCCCGTGAACCCAAATGTGGGTATGTCAACATCTAGAGTGAGGGACTTCACTAGGATGAATCCTTCGTAGTTTCATGGTTCTAAGGTTGAGGAAGATCCTCAAGAGTTCATTGATTAGGTTTATAAGGTCTAGATAATCATGGGAGTGACGCCAGTGGAAAAGGCAGAGTTGGCCGCTTATCAACTTAAAGGTGTGGCTCAAATATGGTACAACCAATGAAAAGAGGCAAGACCGGAATATACGGGTCCTATTGATTGGAAGAAGTTTAAGGCCGCTTTTCTTGATAGGTTCTTTCACCTTGAGATGAGGGAAGCAAAGGTGCTTGAGTTTATCAAACTTCGTCAAGGAATTATGAGTGTGAGGGAATATGCTTTGAAGTTCACACAATTGTCTAAATATGCTCCAACAATGGTTGCGATTCAAGGGAAAAGATGAGTAAGTTCGTTTCGGATGTGTCCAAAATGGTGGCTAAAGAGTGTCGTACCTCCATGCTCATTAATGACATCGAAATATCTCGTCTCATAGTTCATGCTCAACAGATCGAAGAGGAGAAACTTAAGGCAAAGTCTAGATAGACAAAGAGGGCTAAAACTGGTGATGGTAATTTCTCTCATGAAAGGTTCGATGGACATTGTCGTCCTAGGTTTCGACAAAAGTTTTCTGGTAAAAGTTCCTTCAATGCTCCTCCTAAGTTCAACAATGATTGATTGTCTAACCCTAATCCTCAAGGAGGGAATGGTAGTGGATCTTATTTGCCTATGTCTACTTGTACTAGGTGTGGAAAAAAGCACGAGAGTAAGTTCCTACCCGGCACAGATGGTTGCTTCATTTTTGGTAAAATTGGTCATAAGATGAGGGATTTCCCGATGCTTACGGATAATGGAAGAGAGGGCAAGCAAGCTCCTCCTAGTGGTTCGGGTCCCTTACTCCTAAGCAAAACCTATTCTATGCACTTCAGACTCCTAGTGAACAAGAGTTTTCTCCCGATGTGGTTACCGATATGTAAAAAGTTTTCCAACTTGATGTTTATGCTTTACTTAATCTCGGAGCTACCTTGTCTTTTGTGATGCCATATGTGGCTATGAGGTTTGATGTTCTTCCGTTTGTGTTGTTAGACCCTTTTTTCTTTCTCTACTCCTATTGGTGATTCTATTGTGGCTAATAGGGTCTATAGAAAGTGTCCCGTTTCCTTGTCCCATAGAGTTACTCTTGTTGACTTGGTAGAGTTTAATATGTTAGATTTTGATGTTATCATTGGTATGGATTGGTTGCACTCATGTTATGCTTCTATCGATTGTAGAACTCGTGTAGTCAAGTTATAGTTCCCGAATGAGACTTTCTTAGAGTGGGAAGGGGGAAATTTTATGCCTAAGGGTCAGTATGTATCTTTTCTTAAAGCTAGAAATATGATTTCTAAGGTTTTCATTTACCATCTAGTTATTGTGAGGGATGTGGATTATGAAACCCCTACTCTTGAGTCGGTCCCCATTTTTAATGAGTTTCTGGAAGTGCTCCTAGATGATTTACCTGGTATTCCTCCCGAGAGTGAAATAGACTTTGGTATTGACCTTCTCCCAGATACGCAACCTATTTCTATTCCTCCTTACCGGATGCCTTCGGTGGAACTAAAGGAGTTGAAAGAACAATTGAAGGATTTGTTGGATAAGGATTTCATCCGACCGAGTATCTCTTCATGGGGTGCTCCCGTTTTGTTTGGTAGAAAGAAATATGGTTCTCTTTGTATGTGTATTGACTATCGTCAGTTGAATAAGGTGACCATTAAGAATAAGTATCCTCTTCCAAGAATAGATGACTTGGTTGACAAACTTCAAGGAGCGAATTACTTTTCTAATGTTGATCTTCGATCGGGTTATCACTAATTGAGGGTGAAGGAAGATGATATACCCAAGATGACATTTTGAACTTGGTATGGTCATTATAAGTTTTTGGTAATGTCGTTTGGGTTGACTAATGCTCTAGCGGTCTTTATGGATTTGATGAATAGGGTGTTTAGACAACACCTTGACATGTTTGTGATTGTGTTCATTAATGATATATTGATCTATTGGAGAAGTGAGAATGAGCATATTGATCATTTGAGGATCGTTTTGCAAATTCTTAAGGACCAACAACTCTTTACGAAGTTTAGCATGTGTGAATTTTGGCTAAGGTCCATAGCTTTTCTTGGTCACATCGTTTTAAGTATGGGCATTGAGGTAGATCCTAAGAAGTCGGATGCGGTCAAGAGTTTGCCGAGACCTCTAACCCTTTTGGATATGAGGAATTTCTTACATTTAGCTGGTTACTATAGAAGGTTTGTTGAGGGATGCTCTTCAATTGCCTCTCTTTTGACAACTTTGACTCAAAAGAAGGCTAAGTTCATATCGTCCGAAGCATGTGAGAAGAGTTTCCAAGAGTTGAAGGATAGACTTACTTCCGCTCCAGTGTTCACTTTACCTGAACGGACTGATGGATTTGTTGTTTATTATGATGCCTCGAGAATTGGGCTAGGGTGTATGATTTTGCAAAATGTGAAAGTCATTGCCTATGCCTCAAGACAACTTAAGATTCATGAGAAGAATTATCCTACCCATGACCTGGAACTAGAGGCGGTTGTTTTTTCCTTAAAGATTTAGAGGAATTATTTGTATGGTGTTCATGTAGATGTGTTTACCGACAACAAGAGTTTTCAATATGTGTTTAATTAGAAAGATCTAAATGTTCACCAAAGAAGGTGGCTTTAGTTATTGAAAGATTATGATATGAGTGTTCTCTATCACTCCGAAATGGCAAATGTTGTGGCAGATGTTCTTAGTCGGTTATCGATGGGTAGTGTTGCTCATATCGAAGAAGGTAAGAAAGAATTTGTTCTAAATGTTCATAGATTGGCCCGATTAGGTGATCAGTTAGTGGACTCCACCAAGGGTGGTGTTATGGCTCACAACGGCTCAGAATCATCTTTTGTGGTGGATGTGAAAGCCAAGCAAGGTCTTGATCCAATTTTGGTTGAATTAAAAGAAGCCGTGTTTAAGAAATCCGTTGAGGCTTTCTCCCAAGGGGGAGATGGTGTGCTTAGATATCAACGTCGTTTGTGTGTTTCAAATGTTGACAGCTTGAGGGAACATATCTTGTCAGAAGCCCATAGTTTACGGTATTCCATTCACACGGGAGCTACCAAGACGTATCGTGATTCACGAGAGGTCTATTGGTTGAATTGGATGAAGAAGGATATTGCCGAATTTTATGACTAAGTATCCTAATAGTCAACAAGTGAAAGTCGAACATTAGAAACCGGGAGGTTTGTCCCAAGACATTAGCATTCCTACTTCGAAGTTGGAAGATTTAAATATGGACTTTATAGTTGGTTTGCCTTGCACCCGGTGACAACATGATTCGATTTGGGTTATAGTAGATCGGATGACGAAATCGGCTCATTTTCTTCCCATCAAGGTTTCTTATTCGGTGGTGGACTATGCCAAGTTGTACTTGAGAGAAATGGTAAAGTTGCACGGAGTGCCTTTGTCCATTATTTACGATTGTGGTACCCAATTCACTTCTCAGTTTTGGAAGTCTTTCCAGAAGGATCTTTGTACTCGGGTTAAGCTTAGTATGGCCTTTCATCCTCAAACCGATGGGCAAGCGGAGTGTACTATCCAAACTTTGGAAGACATGTTAAAGGCTTGTGTGATTGATTTTAAGGGTAATTGGGATGACTATTTGCCACTGATTGAGTTTACTTATAACAATAGCTATCACTCGAGTATTGATATGGCTCCATTTGAGGCATTATATGGTAGGAGGTGTAGATCTCATATAGGTTGGTTTGAGATGGGTGAAGTCACCCTAATAAGTCCCGAGTTGGTACATGAGGCCATAGAGAAGGTTCGACTTATGAGAGAAAGGTTGAAAATGGCTCAAAGTCGACAAAAGTCATATGTCGATGTAAGAATAAGAGATCTTGAGTTTGATGTTCATGATTGGGTTTACTTAAAAATATCACCAATGAAGGGTGTAATGAGGTTTGGTAAGAAAGGGAAGTTTAGTCCTCTTTACTTAGGCCCCTATCAGTTTTGAGACATGTTGGTAAGGTTGTTTATGAATTAGATTTGCCTAATGAGTTGGCATCGGTGCATCCGGTTTTCCATATCTCTATGTTAAAGAAATGTATTGGTGATCCGACATCCATAGTTTGCTTAGAAGGTTTGGGAGTTAAGGAGAATCTTTCTTATGAAGAAGTTTCAGTTGAGATTTTAGACCAGCAAGTTAAGATGAAAAATAAAGAAATAGCTTCCATGAAAGTGTTGTGGAGGAATCAATTAGTTGAGGCCGAGGCCCATATGATGTCCCGATATCCTCATCTATTTCCTTCTACTCCTACTCTAGTTTGAGGTAATGAGTTCCTCATGGTTTGTCCTTCGTTTTGGAGTCATGGGTCATAAATGTTTCCATGATTTCCTTACTATGCATGAATTATGAAAAGTTCAAGTTTTGAGAAAATGAAATAATTTGATTGACTTCTACATTTTGATGTGCATTTGAGTATGGATTGCATGTAGACTACATGATATGATGATATGAGTATGTTTTTAGCTTGGAGTTGATGTTTCCTCCTCGGATGTTAGCTTCGAGTTGATGTTTCCTCCTCGGATATGTATATTGCATTAATGATGGGCTGTTAGATTTAGTTCCACCCTCTTATGATGTTTTGATTACGTCCTAGCTTGGAGTCGATAATTCCTCCTTGGTTATATTAATTTTGATGAAGTTACATTGATGGTTGGGTTGTTCGTTCCTCTCCTACTTTTTTCATACTAGCTTGAATATCATTCGAGGACGAATGATCTCAAGGGGAAGATATTGTAACACCCCATATTCGAGAAGGGGAAAGGAAACATTTCAGGATCTGAAGGTACTTTCCGATAGAGGCCACCCACGGCCCGTGGATGGGACCACGGACCATAGGTTGGTCCGTTGATGAGCACCAAAAAAGGGGTTCAGAAAGTTAGAACCACGGCCTGAACCAACGGATCGTTGGTGGGACCATGGTCCGTGGTTAAGGATCAAACCCATGTTTCTGACCACGAACGATGGTCGTGCAGGACGGACAGTTATCCTGTCCACGGTCCGTCGGTCGTGGCCGGGAATGGTAATTTCGGCAGTAAGTTGGAGGGTAGTTGGGTGTTTTTGCTAATTATTTTATCCCTATACTACATTATTTTACCCTTCACTAAGACCCCTATATATGTGATACCAACCCCCAAATTAGTTCATTCACTTTATTCTTTTCAAATTCACCAAAAAGAAGAATTCTAAAATATTTCTCTCTCTAGAAATCTTGAAGAAGAAGAATTCAACCTAGGGTTTCAAGTCAAGTCTCAATTCCTCCATTGAAGATAAGCAATTGGCTTCAAGATATGATAATTTTCATCCATGGATTCCTTCCATTCATGGAGTTCCCAAATTCCTCTATTTCAAAAGTTAGAAATCCCCAATTTAGTTAGGGTTTTCTTCAATAATCATGGGTTCTCTTGATTATTAATTTAAATGATTGAATTATGATCTCTTATGCATGAATAGATGAAACACTATGATTTTATGATGATTCCCCTATGAACCCATGTAATCCCCATGTTTTCCAAGTTATGATCATATGACGTGGGATTTTGATTATTAAGCAACATTTTTATTAAATTAAGCATGTATTGATAGACTTACATGAATTTATGATGAAATCCATATCTAACCCATGTTTTCTAAATGTTGATTATTTAAAATGGGTTTTGAACCTTGAAAGGTATATTATGAAATTATGCTTGTTTTTATGAAATCTATGCAAATATTTTAAGGATTCTTTGAGAGTAAAGTATCAATGATGATGTTGTTGTTGCGTTGTTGAAAGGATTTTTTCATATACAAATGAAAGCATGATGTGAAAGGTTTTCTCACATAATAAAGGGTTCTAAAGTTGAAATGTCTTTTCACATAATTGAATCAAAGATTAAGAGTTATCTTAATGAAACCTAGCTTGGATTGGTTATTGAATGATACATTTCCATGAATAATGATTTGCCGTTGATTGGCAAGATGACGGACCCTTCCATGGATAATAAGAACAAGTAAGAAAGGACTATTCCATGAGATTTATGCTTCGCACCGAGAGGATATTGAGATGGAAGCTCTGTCGTTAGTAGAGGCTGAGTTTCTAGAAGTAATATGTACCCCCATAGGATGAGTTTCTAGATAGACATTAGCTAGTGGATCCACCTAAGCAAGAAGTTCATGGGCCTTACCTTGGCAAGTAGGACAATCCTTTTCAGTGTGTGAGACACCGGTGTATCATGGTAAAGCTCACATGGTCTCTATGTCAGTTAAGGCTAATTTCCACAATAATAATGAACTAAGGTTACTTCAAGAAGTATCTCATATGTATTCAAAGGTTTCAAATGATGTAGCTTGCATTGACCATGTTTTATGACTTATGTTTTCTAACCCTTTTATATCATGTTTTAGCTTGGTCAATTGCATGTCATGAAATGTCCTCTTTTAGCATGATTTAAATGTTTTATGCATATCTATCATTCTTGGTACATTGTTTTATACTAACGCATACTGTTGCCTATATTTCCCCAACTGTTGGGTCCAAAGGTCAGGTTTCTCAGTTTCGTGGCTAGTGGTTGATTTCGAGGTTCCCGAGCTTTGGTGAGTCCTCATGCTTTGAGGAAGGATTCTAATTGTTCTCAGTTACTTTCTTATATTTCCACTTTTTGGACATGATGTATGGGCTAGACCCAATTTCATTCGATTGTATTAGATGGCTATTGAGACAAATGTTTTGGACTTCCGCTTTACTTTTATAAAACTATTGGACTTGGACTGTTGTCTTTACTTCCTTTGTTCTAATTCTTATGTTATGAATGCTAAGTGACTTGTTTGGGGTCTCTCAGGATCGTATACTTCATGTTACATCTAGGGGGTTCCCCTAGGTTGTGACAGTATGTCTATGAACTTATGAATTTCAATTTATGAATTGATTATGGATTCATGCATGAACTTAACATTGGATTGGTAGGTTTTAATTGTTGCTTTTCCAAGTATTTTGAGATGCTAATGATAATGTCTTTTCCATTAGGACTTACTTAGCATCGAAAGGACTGTGAGATGGAGGTCTTTCTGTTAGTAGAGGTCATGTCTCTAGAAGCAATATCTTTGTCCCCAACTGCATGCCCTTGTAGGAGTGTCTTAAATAACCTACCTTGTGGATCAACCTTTCCAATTATGAATGATACAGAGTTCTACCTTGTAAGTAGACTCTCTCTTTTTGGTGTGAGGGTAACACCGAATTCCATCTTATAGCTCACATGGTCTTATTGTTGGTTAACGATAAATATACCACAAATGTACTAACTTTTCTCCAGAAGTCTTTTCAAAGAATTTTCTACATTTTTGAATATGCATTTACCTTATTTAAGATTTACAATTTCTCTTTAAGGCTTTTACTATGTTTACTTGGTCATGCATATAATACTTAAGTTCATCATATTACCATGCTTACATTTTAATGCATTTCCTTATACTCAGTATATTCAAAGTACTGATGCATGTGGCACCTATATTGATTCATAATATAGGGTTTGGCACTCCTTCTCTTGGACATGGTTTGATCAGGATTACTCCGCTACAAATTTGGATTAGTGAGTCTTCATGATTCATGGGTAAAGTCATGGACACTTTTATTGCTTTGATGTCTTTTCAGCTTTCAGATTATGTTCGTGACTTAGGAGTTCATCCAAGTCATATCTATGATAGTAGAAGGTTTATGTTAGGATCAGTAGTATTACACATATGCTCTTATGTACTATGTTTGTATCTTTTATGACCTCTTATGAGTTCTGACTTATATTACTTATAACCTCATTTATTTGTATTACTTTTATGTCATGCTTATGTCAAGTAGCTTGTTTAAGGCCTCTCGGGGTCCTATTCCCCATGTCACATCTAGGATGTACTTTGGATTATGAAAAACTTGGTAATAAAATCATCAGGTTTTAGAAAGGTCTTATAATGTCTGACAAGCCACGTCTAGTCGGATGTTGTTCATGAGTGTGAAATGCGCAAGATTTATGAATATGAGGCTACACGTTATTTAGAAAACTTCACTTCTTTCACTATTCTAAAGTCATGAAATAAAGTAGAATTCTATAAATGTATTTCTCCTAACTCTTGTTCGATGCTTGATGAGTGGTGAATTTCACTAATTTGAGGTTCTTTTCTAATGTTTTTATGGCACTCAAGTAGAGAAAGAGGCTAGTTATTTATTTAATTATGTTGATTTCAGGTATTTTCTGTTTGAAAGGAATATGATGGACAGTAATGGAAAAGGAGTTGAAACTGTTAGGAATAGGGTATCAGATGTTGCACCTGTGAAGCCATGTTTATTTGAGCAAACTCTCAATAGATGCCAAAAAACCAGTATTGCGATCATGCGAGAATGACTTTTGCGAACAGGTCACAAAATGAGGGGTTCACGTAAGCGATAAGAGCGTCACTTTTGTGATGTTTGCTCTTGCGAATTCCCAACGATATTTACAAGGCTCGGCTACATGTACAAGGGAAACTTGGAATTTCCCAAGCTTTTGACCGAAATTCTCACATAGGTCTGATGAGAAGAATGAACAATCCACTATACCACCATAGAGGAGAATTTCATATTTTAGCTTATACTAGGGAAGAACCATAATTAGTAAGAACCACATTTTTTGATTGAGAATTTGAAAGCAAGTTGCCTCAAAATTCATAATTGGATTTGAAGATTGTGTGCTTAATAGTAAAATATCTTGTTCCCTTCTTGTTTCCTAGCTTCACATTGCTAGAATTGTGGGTGTAATTATGTATATGAAATTAGGGATTTGTGCTAGAAATAGATAAAGCTATTTGGGTATTTGATTTATCAATCTATTGGTTTTGTGATTCCTTGATTCCATTCTTATATTCATGAAATGACTTTAATCTAGTTTTCATGTTTGAAATTATGGTTTGAAAGTGCTCCCTCACATCTAGATTTTTATCTTTGTGGGTTACTCAAAAGAGAATTCGTGAAATGGACAATTAGATTAATAATCATATTTGTCTTTGTCCCCTAAACTTGAGACCAAAAGGATATAATTTAGGTCTACTTTATAGAATGACAAACTTGTTAGAAATAGGGGTTTAGATTAAGATTTTGGTTTTCTTTGTTGTTAAATAAGATTGAGACCGAAAGGAGATTTCATGATAATACACTTTGAGACTAAACGGAGATTAGTGTTAATTGATGATCATCTAGCCTATCTGTGATTGAATTAGAAAGTGTTGTATTGCAATGGATCGTTTGAGTGTGGATTGAATCCCGAATTTCCCAAATCCCATAAATACCTTGCTTGATATTTGTTTTTCCCAAATCCATTATTTTGTTACCAAAATTACTCTTAATTTGATAACCTTGTATATTGTATATTTAGATCAAACTTGTAACTATTCATTCTTTGTCTTTTCAATTACCGAAAAATTATTCTCAGTGGGTTCGACCCTGACTCTTAGTTGGATATTTTTATTGACAATGACCAGTTACTCTTTTAATTTGTTTTGATGGTAAATTTATCGTTATAAAAGATGCACAACTCTCCTGGAACAATTAGACATATTCAATTGATTTAGGACTTATAATTTACTTGTTTCTATCTAGATTGTGAATAATTTTCTTTACTTTCCTTTGGTTTCCTTATATGGCTTTTTGTGACTACAAAATGCTTGTGGGTGGCATGCCCTATATCGACCCATGGAAATGTAATTAAATTAGTTTTAAGAGTCAATATAGGCTTAGGGTTGTGAAAGAAAAGCTTAATTGGGGTGAAATGACCCTACACCAACTAGCCCAAGACAAGGAAAAACTTTGTAACATGCATCTAAATCAGTGCCATGAGATGGTAAAATTTGATTTGGTACTCACACCTCTTAAAGCCATAGTGAGAATAAGAAAGGACATAGATGCTACTCCTAATCCGTTGTCCGGAAAGAGCAAAAATGAGTCTCATTGCTTGTACCTAGCTAGGTCCTATTAGATGGCCTGACTTGAGTTTGAGATTGAAACTTTGGAAGCTAATATGAGAACAAATGGGGTGGTGGTGGACATTGGGGATATCTTGGACCTTTGCAACTAATCTAAACCAATAAAAATCCAAGAAGTTGGAATAAATGAGATGATACTAAAGTTGCTAGAACAAGCCTAGAAGAAATTTCATGGCAACTTTAGTTCATGTGGAATCAAGTTTATCCCTCAATTGAGGGCCAACAATCATGATAATCATTGTTCAAATGTCCTAGTGGCTCTCTCAATCTTGCTTAAGGATAAAAAATAGAAGAATGATGCGATGTTGGGTAAGAAATTCAAGCCTTCAAAGTGGAGAGATTGAGTGAATATCTTGATGCTCTCATGAACTCCCCATGTTCTTCAGAGTGAAAAAAATCTAAAGTTAGGCGAGGTGAAAACAAAAAGGGTGATGTACCTGGCATCGCGTCGCGACGTTAAATTGTCTGCTTGATGGGAGGCAACCCATCGGTCTCCAAATAAGTTAAATTTTGAGTTTTTGATTTGTATATTTGATTTGATGTTTGTCTTTAACTAATCCTCATGATTTTAGAGTGTTTGGAATTAATTTCAACAGGCTTGGAGGCACATGTCTTGAAGGAAATGAAGTTTAGAGCTAAAATCCCTTAAAAATATGACTTGGAAAACTTTTTAGGCGCATAAAGTCGCCCAATGAGACTAGGCGCCTCACCCAATAAACCCCGAGCCTCCAAAAATGGACAGTAATCAACTGCTGAAAAAGGGTTTCGATATCGCAAAAGAAAAATGACGTTAGCTTAAGGAATGTCTACCAAAGTGACACACTCTCGCAAAAGCGATCATCTTGAAATTGTGTTACCTTGTCGAAAGTTAGGGCTATTATGTGGGTCAAAACTTCTCAAACTTGGGGGTTAAATTTTTGCATGTTATTGTGAATTCTTGAATGCATGTGTGTGAGCTAAATGAGTGTATTTGGGGAATTATTGAGTACCCATTTCCTGATTAAATTGATGAAAAGTAGGTTGTGCACTATGTGTTTGATAAAATGCTCATGAGAACTCAAAATTGTTTTTTTGATGTTTTATGTTGAAATAATTGAGTTTTCCAATTGCTTGTTGCGTTATTGATGGTTTTGGACTATTAAAATCTATTTATTGGGAAAAAATTTTGAAATCAAAATTGGTTGTTCATGTTGAGGGGGGAGAGTGGTCGCGAAAGCAACCTCGCCATTGCAAAACCGAGCTCTGCTTCAACAACTCCTCTTTGCTTTTGTGATTTCCGTATAAGCGGCCTCCTGGTTGCCTTTTCAATGTTTGCTTAAGAGAACATAGTCTCGCTTTTGCGAGATCAGAGGCCATTTCCTTCCAGTCTTCAATTATTCAGCAGGCCTACTTTTGGTTCCTAATTATTTTCTGATCCTTGTCTTTGACATCTCAAATAGAATATCATTGGTTCACAAATAACTCTTACACTTTCCTGCTATTGTGATTTTAAGATTTCTAAGACGTCTACAATGGAACAAGAACATGGTTTTGAAGATAAATTTATTATCTTGTATGACCAACATCATTTTGTCTTTCTCAAAGCTCAACAACTATTACTCAGATCTAATCAAGAAGACTGCTCCTTGAGAGGGGTATTGCATTTGACAAAGTGGTTGAGATGCTTCCAAACTTCTACCAAAGCTTTTAGAACACCGAATGGATTGCTTCATAGCTGAACCATGGAAGGCAACTGAGCAATGGGTGATATAATTTTATGCTAACCTCATGGAAACTGACTTTTCAATAAGGTTTATCACTATTAAGAGTAAGGTTGTCGATTATGGGCCATAAATGATCAATGCATTATATGGGTTGCTAGACAACGATACTGAGGACTTTACTACTATTGATTGTGAGTCGGGTGCTTGGCTAGCATCAAAGCTATACCCAGGAAAAAATGTCCTATGGGCTATCACAAAGGTTGGGATTTTACGCTCCAATTTGATAGCCGAGGTAAAAACATGGATTTGCATTGTATGCAGACGCATCTCCCCAAGTGGGAACATTAGCCACATTTTGGTGTCAAGGGCACAAATGTGGCATGTTTACTTGATGATATCCCGTTGAATATGGGCCATTTGATCGTGAATGAGATCCAAGAGTTCAAGATTCATGATAGTGTCTCCCTTGTTGTCCCTTGCTTGATCATGAAGCTATACAAACGGGCTAAAGTTGAAGTGGTCCGAGTGATACTTGGGTGGAACCCAAACATCAAATCTTTCCCCTTAAAATGTATGGTGAAAGCACGGTTGTGAAAAACCAGAAGAGGAAAGTTGATTTGGGGAAGTCTATGCATATGGAGGAGAATTCTCCTATAACTCCTGTTTTGGGGGCATTCAAATCATTGGCTAGTGAGTTGAGAATTGTAAAAGAAATAATGGTGAAGCTACCTGAAGGGTTGGGTGAGTCATCTTCTAGGCCGGTATCATATGTGCCCATCATGAGTTTCATGTCTACTTGAGCGATCAAAGGAAGCAGAAAGCTCAGCTTGCCAATTTGGAGAAGGCTTACATCACTTTAGCCAATTCACAAGGTAAATTGAGTGTCTCACATAGCAAGATGAAGAACCAGGAGAAGAGTAGAGACACGTTTTTTACACGAACGTCAAAATGGGTCAAAGGACTTTGGAAGGTGTTGAAAGAAAATGATCCACTCTCAACTTCGAGGCCAAATGAGGATGAAGATGCACCAGCTAGGACACCGAGAGTGTAACACCTTGGAATTCAAGAAAGGTACAGCGGGTTGAACCGACATATACACATGCCAAAAACAAACCATGACCGGATATGCTAGAGACTAATAAGGAGGAGCTAGCGACTCGTGAGGAGGCGGTTTGTGAGGATTTTGAGGATCTAGAGGGTGAGATGGTACGGATGGTTACTGAGACTTCCTTTCGTGACACATCCATGATAGGTTCCAGTAGGTCTCAGCCTACAGAGGTCGCTGTGTAGCCATGAAGCATTGGAGGAGAGCCACACACTGATGCCCCGATTGAGGATGCGCCACCCCCATAGAGTTCACCTCGGGCTTAGCCTGACAGGGGGATCTTGACTCTGTTGCACTTTTATTTACTTTTGAGATATTTATTTTCTATTAAATTGAGGACACTATTTAGTTCTTTTGGTGGGATGATGGTATCTTCATACCTATCCCCCTGGGTTGTATTTTTTTTTTTGGTTCTGTTATGGATAATTATTTGTTTTTACCATTTTGGTGCTACCATTTGTGTCCAAAACTTCTCGTTCATTGTGGCTTAATTTGTGAATGTTGGTTTTATCCCATTGATCCATCTCCTGATACTTTTCTTTGTAAATGTTGTGGATGTTCTCTTGTACAATTGAGTGTCGGTTGTGACCGATACAAATGACTTGAATATTTCTCTTGATGAAAAATATGTTGTGCTAGTTCAACGAGGAAATTTGAGTTGCATAAGTCTTGTGTGAAGTCTTAGCATCTCATTATGACTAGCTGATTTGTCAAGATGAGTTATGCAATAACCGTTGCATGAGAGCTTAACTTGTAGAGTCATGATCAATGATTGTATTCAATGCCTTGTGTGGAGAGGTTTACTTTAAATATATGCGTGGTGATACCTAGAACTTGCCCCGTTGGTCCAATTGACTATTTTTTGTTGAATGATTGAAATGATCTTAGGCATGCATCTTTGAGAGTGAACCAAATTGCTATACCCTTTGTCTGACGACCTTATGATAGTGTGAACCTAGCTTGGCACCATTTGAGCCTAACCTTTTTTTTGGATGAAACATGAACACATTTAGCCCTTTCGTCCCCACCTAAAACCTTCATGAAGCATTGATCTATTTGAAAATCCAACTTAGGCCAAAAGCCTAAGTTGGAGGTGTGGTAAAAATGAGGAAAGAAATTGAGCAAGAAGTTTGTGATATCCGCCTTTGAAGACTTGTGTTGAAGAAAAAAGATGGAACCCCTACATATAAAAAAGTTAAAGAAAAGCAAGAGAAAAGTATTGAAAAAAAGAAATTTGTATAAATTGTGCATTTTTGGAAAGAAAAGGGGTATCCGATGAGGTATACAAAAAAATTGTTTTTTAATATATACCAAGGGTGGGTTTTGAGGATGAAAAGAATGAAAGAAAAGGAAAAGATGTGAAATTTGAGACATGCTTCATGAAGGTGAAAGTCACTAAGCCAAAATGATCGCACCTTTACCCTCATCCCAATTACAAGCCTTGAAAGACGTAGGTGATGTTGCATAAGCCGAATGATGTGTTGATTGGAAAATATGGGCAAGCCTATGAGTAACATCATGCATGTGTTTATCATTGAGAGTGTGAGAGTTGATTTTGATTCCTTAGATGGTAATCTTTGATTGGCTTCATGAGAGCTTGGAATCATTCTTGTCATCAGGGCATTCAAATACTCTTGTTGAGCATGAATTTGCATTTGGAGTGAGCATTGTTAGCTTGAACTCTATTTGATGATGGCTAGTCATAGTTTGAAACTTTTAGTGAACAATTGAACATTGCATGTGTAGATTGAACCTCGTGTGCATTCATGTTGAGTCAGAAGTAGCACTATTTGTAGACATCCCTGTTGGCGTGATTGATCTTGTGTTTTACATCAGGGAAAACAAAAGTTTAAGTTGGGGATGTTGATGAGTCGGGGATTTCGACTAATTTAGGGATTATTATTCAAGTATTTAGAGTCCTCAATGCTTATTTTATGCTCATAACTGATATTAATATGTTGTTGTACAACAATGAAGGCTCAGGAGTGAGGCAAGGACATTCAGAAGTAAAACGCAATGAAAAAGCTAAAAAAGTTGAAGGAAAGCAAAGTTGGAACTAGCCAAAGCCACTCGGCGAGTCGCCGAGTCGACCTTCAGCTCGCCTAATGTTCCAACAAAACAACCCAAGGACAAAACCAACTTGGCAAGCAAAAGGGCAAATTGACGACTCAACAAAAGGATCGACGATGCCGATCTAGCTCGCCAAAAGTTCCAGAATAATTTGATGAAAGAAACAAACCAAAGATAAAAAAGAGGAGAAACTCGGTGGATCACCGAACTAGTTAGCGAGCCCGACTTACTTCACTGAGTTTACTCCATGCTGAAATTTTAGGAACGTATAAATACAGTTTTTGAAAGAAGAAAAGAAGTCCCCACAATGTTTATCTCTGGGTTTTTGAGTTTCTACATTCTAGAACATTGTCCTTTCATTTTGAGTAGAGATTTAGAGATTGTGGTATTTTAGCTTGGATTTCATCATTTGGGAATTGCATATTGTTAGCAAATCAGACGGAAAACGTTGTTGGTAACGATTTCTTATTTTTCACTCTACTTGGCTAAAACTCCGTTTCCTTGGGGGTGTGATTATGTAGTTGAATGCATTAATTAGCTAATGAGTGTTGTTAGTTGCTGATTTTGATGTTGTTTTAAAGTGAGTTTAATTAATTGTTCATGTTTTAATTGAGGAATTGTAGTTGCAAATGCAATTTTAGCTTAGTTCTTTATGCTTGCTTTAAAAAGAGGTACTACAGTAAAAGTATTGGTTGATAGTTGTATTGATTGCGTCTTTAAGAATCCATCTTGAGAAATTAAGCTTCATTGTGTCTTTACAAATCCAGCTTGAAAAAGTGGATTAATTAAGGAATTGGGTTGTTTCATTGTGTTATTGTCGTTGAGGTTCGAAAAACTCACTTGAAACACAATAGTTGATTGAGAAATGACTATTGTATTCAAAACCTAGCCTACCCATTTAGATTCAATAACTTTAAGCAACTAGTAATCACCCATTACGCGAAATTAGCATTCAACTTATCACACTTCAAAGGTCCAATCTCTACTTATTTATTTCTTATGTTAGTTATCTTAAATTGGTTACCCAAATCCCCACATTTAATACTAATCGTTGAAACTTTTTGATTTGTTTTAATGTTGCGAAAGCGTCACCTCTACAAATGATTAGGACACATATTTATTTCTTAATTGTTTTATCTACTGTATTACTCTCTGTGGGATCGATCCCAAATCTTAGTTGGGTTTATACTTCTAAGCGACAGCCTATACTTAGAATTGGATAAAGTATAGTTGAGTGTTATCACATGCAAAAAAAAAATCAAAGAGGAGAATCTTAAGGAAAGGGCAAAAGAGTCCAAGAGGGCAAGGATCAGTGATGGTGACATTTCTCATTCTAAGTCTGGTGGACAAGGTCGTCCTCAATTTCAATAAATGTTTCCCTTTCAAGGTTCCTTTAATGCTCTGTCTCGTAAGTTCAACAAAGATAGGGTGTCTAACACTAAGCCCCATGGAGGAAATGTTTGTAATGGATCTTCTACCCCCGCTTGCACCAAGTGTGGCAAGAAATATGATAGAAAGTATTTAGCCAGTACATATGTTTGTTTTAACTGTGGAAGGAGTGGTCACAAGATGAGAGATTGCCCATTGCTTTCTACTAAGGGAAGGGATGGTGGGAAAGTTCAAACTTATGGTTCTAGTTCGGGTGATCCAAAGAAAAAACGATTGCATGCTCTTTAGAATCGACAAGATCGTGGGGGTTCTCCGAATGTGGTGACCGATATTTTGGAAGTCTTTCATCTTGATGTTTATGCTTTAATTGATCGGAGTGCTACCTCATCATTTGTTCCTCCTTATGTGGGTATGAGATTTGATGTTGGTCTCGAAATTCTTTCTAATCCCTTTCATATTTCTATTCTTGTGTATGATGCTATTGTGGCTAAAAGAGTCTACAGTAATTGTCCTATTTTCATTTCTCGTAAAGTCACTCATTTTTATCATGTAGAGCTTGATATGTTACAATTTGATATTATTCTTCGGATTGATTGGCTTCATGCATGTTATGCTTCCATATTGTAGGACCCGATTTTTCATATTGAAGGTTCAAAATGAACCTATCATGTTATGGAAAGGGGGAAATTATTCTTTAAGGGTCATTTTTTATCTTGCCAAAAAGATAGGAAAATGATTTCTAACGGTTGCATTTATCATCTTTTTTGGGTTAGGGATATATATTTCGAAACCCCTACTCTTTAATTAGTCCTGATTGCAAAAGAGTGTCTGGAAATGTTTCCTGATGATCTCCTAGGTATTCCTCCCGAATGGGAAATAGACTTCGACATTGACATTCTCCTAGATACGCAACTTATCTCCATTCATTCTTATCGATTGGCCCCAACAGAAGTAAAAGAATTAAAGGACCAATTGAAAGATTTATTGGATAAGGGTTTTATTAGACCGAGTATCTCTTCATGGGGTGCTCCAGTGATGTTTCTTCTACAAAAAGGATAGTTCTCTTCAAATGTGCATTGACTATCGACAAATGAATAAGGTTACCATTAAGAATAAATATCCTCTTCCAAGGATAGATGATTGAGTTGATTAACTCCAAGGAGCGAGCTACTTCTCCAAGATTGACCTCTACACAGTTTATCACCGATAGAGGGTGAAGGAGAATGTAATTCCGAAGATGACTTTTTGAATTCGGTATGGTCATTAAGAGTTTTTTGTAATGTCCTTTGGTTTGATTAATGACCCAGTGGTTATTATGGATTTTAATAGGGCCTTTAAGCGATTCTTGACATGTTTGTGAGTTTGTTTATTGATGATATCTTGATCTACTCACGGAGCGAAGATGAGTATGTTAAGTATTTGAGGATTATGTTGTGAATTCTCAAGCATCGTGAATTTTATGTTATGTTTAGAAAGTGTGAGTTATGGTTAAGTTCTGTTTCTTTCATTGGCCACATTGTCTCTGGGTTAGGTATTCAAGTAAATCTTAAGAAAACCGAAAAGGTTAAGAATTGGCCTAGACCTTTGTCCAATTCGGGAATACAAAGTTTCTTGGGTTTGGCCGGTTACTATTGAATATTTATGGAAGCATTTTCTTCTATTGCTTCACCTTTGACGACATTGACTCAAAAGAAGGTAAAATTTCTATGGTTGGAAGATTGTGAGAAGATTTTCCAAAGAGTTGAAAGATATAATCATTTTGGCTCCTATTTTGATGTTACCGAAAGGATCATATGGTTCTGTGGTTTATTGTGATGTTTAGCGGATTGGTCTTGGTTGTGTTTTGATGCAACATGAAAAAGTTATTTCCTATGCTTCCACGCATTTGAAGGCTTATGAAAAGAATTATCCAACTCATGATATGGAATTAACGGCGGTGGTGTTTGCTTTAAAGATTTGGAGACACTACCTATATGGTGTTCATGTAGATGTGTTCACCAACTACAAGAGTTTGAAGTATGTGTTCACTCAAAAGGTTTTGAATCTTTGCCAAAGGAGGTGGCTTGAGTTGTTCAAGGATTATGACATGAGTGTCCTATATCATCCCATAAAGATGAATGTTATGGCGGATGCTCTTAGTCGATTATCAATGGGTAGTGTTGCCCATGTTGAGGATGATAAGATTTAGTTCGTGATGTTCATAGATTAGCCCGATTGGGTGTTCGTTTGGGTGATTCTAATGAAGGTGGTTTATTTTTCCATAATGGTTTGGAATCGTCTTTTAAATCGCATGTGAAGGCTAAGAAAGATCTTGGTATGGTATTAGTTGACTTGAAGAAGTCGGTTTGTGAAAAGGCCATTGAGGCTTTCTCTCAAGGGAGAAATGGTTTCCTCGATATCAAGGTCAGTTATTTGTCCAGAATGTTTATGAGTTGAGGAATCATATTCTGACAAAAGCTAATAGTTCTTAGTATTTTTTTCACCTAGGAGCCACCAAGATGTACCGTGATTTGCGGGAGGTCTATTGGTGTAATGAGATGAAGAAGGAAATTGCAGAATTGGTGGTTGTGTCCAAATTGTCAACAATTGAAAGTTAAGTATCAGAAACCGCGTGGTTTGGCTCAAAACATAAGTATTCCTACAGAGAAGTGGGAATATTTTTATATGAAGTTTATTATGGGATTACCCTGCACTCGTTGAAAATTTGATTCGATTTGGTTCACAGTGGATAAAATGATGAAATCAGCTCACTTCTTCTAATTAGGACTTTATTCTCATCCGAAGCTTATGCCAAACTTTATGTTCGGGGAATGGTAAATTTGCATGGGGTTCCTTTGTCTATCCGAGTAAGGTACTCAGTTTTAGATGCCGTTTCGAAGAGTTCTTGGTATTCAAGTGCAAGTAGCACGACTTTTCATCCGCAAATTGATGGACAAGTGAAACATACCATTCACAATTTGGAAAACATGTTGAGAGCTTGCTTGACTGATTTCAAGGGTAATTGGGATGATCATTTTCCTTTGATTAAGTCTTCTTATAGTAATATCTATCCTTCTAGCATTGGGATAACACAATATAAGGATTTTTATGGTAGAAGGTGAAGGTCACATATTTGTTGGTTTGAAGTTGGCGATATTGCTTTGATAGGGGTTGAGTTGGTGTTTGAGGCTATTAAAAAGGTCTGACATATTCGAGAAAAGTTGAAAATGGTTCAAAGTTGATAAAAGTCCTATTCCGATGTTAGAAGAAGAGAATGAGAATTTAAGGTTGATGATTGAGTCTACTTGAAAATCTCACACATTAAGTGTGTCATCAGATTTGGAAACAAACAGAAGTTTAGTCCTCGTTCTGTGGACTTATATCAAATTTTGAGACATATTGGCAAAGTTGCTTATGAACTTGAGTTGCCTTTTGATTTAGCATTGGTACATTCGGTTATCCATTTCTCCTTGTTGATAAAGTATGTTGGAGATCCGACGTCCATTCTACCCTTGTAAGGTTTGGGAAATAAAGAGAATCTTTCTTCTAAAGATGTTTCGGTTGAGGTCTTAGAGCGGCAAGTCTGGAAATTAAGAAATAATGAAGTTGCTCTCGTGAAGGTTCTTTGGAGGAATCAATTAGTTGACGGCGCTACATGGGAGGTTGAAGCCGAGAAGATGTCCCGATATCCTCATCTCTTTCCCTCCGCTCCTATTCAAGTTTGAGATATTAATTCTTCATGGTCCATTCTTTCTGATTCATGTCTTTTCATCATTGACGAGTCTGGGATTTCGACTCATTTAGGGCTTAATATTCATTGTTTTATTGTCCTCAATGCTTATAATATGCTCTAACCTGATGTTTAAATGTTAATTTGTAGGTATGAAGGCAAAAGAGTAAGGCAAGGATATTACCAGGAAAAAAGAAGCGGAAAAGCTGAAGATAAGGAAAGCTGACGATTGCCAAGACCAAACGGGGACTCGCCGAGTGGTACTTCAGCTCACCAAAAGTTACAGCGTACCAGCCCTAGGGAAGAGGCAACATGGCTATAGGAATGGACCTTCGGTGAACCGCTGAATGGGTCGACGATAAAGATTTTGATCACCTAAAGTTACAGAAGTTCAATGGTGAAGAAGAAAGTCAAGAAGGCGATGGAGAGGGAAAGTTGGCGCATTGCTGACCTGGTCGGCGATGCTAGACTAATACCGCCGATCGGTCCAAAAGATGAAAAACTGAAAAAGTATAAAAGCAAAATTTTAAATATTTGAGAAGTTCCGAAATTTTTGAGAGAATGTTCTGAGTGTTTGAGAGTTCTAACTTTGAGTTTTTGATCCCAAACACTCTTTTTAGAGTTTTTGAGAAGAATTTTAAGTTGGGTTTTGATTCTAAGTTAATTTGAAGCATTGTGAAGACTTTAATTTGGTTACCCAGCTGATGGAGAACATAGTTGGTAATATTTTCCTTCCTTTTATAATGTGTGGCTAAAACACCCAATCTTGGGAGTGTGATTATGTGATTAATTGTCTCAATTAGCTTATGGGTGTTAGTAATTACTGATTTGATTGTTGTTTTGAAGTGGGTTCGATTGTTAACTGAGTTTTAATTCATGAATTTTAGTTGCAAATGCAGTTCTAGTCTAGTATTCTATGCTTGCTTGAGAAAGAGGTTTTAGAATTAAGGTTATCAATTGATGATTGTAGTGATTGGGTTGTTGTGGATTCAGCTTGAGAAGGTGAGTCTTAATTCAATCCTACCAATCTAGCTCGAGAGAGTAGACTAATTGAGGTTTTGGGCAGTGTATAATTGTTATGCTTGTCGAGGTTTGAGAGAACTCGCTTGATTCGTGATAGTTGATTGAGAGATGACTATTACATCTAAAGTCAAGCCTACCAATTAAGATTCAGCGAGTTTCGGTAATTAGTAATCACCCATATAGTGAAATTGGTAATTAATCGATCACATCCTCAAGGATCCCTTTTTACTTGATTACTTCCTTGTTTTAGTAGCTGTTAATTGACAATCCTACCCCCCCCCCATTTGACAAAAGTTGTCAACCCCTATAATTTACTTTAATGGTTTCGATAATTTCTATTCCTACAACCGACTAGAACATGCCTTTTAACTTCGTAATTGAATTCTCCACCGTATCATTCTCTGTGGGATCGACCCGAACTCTTCGTTGGGTTTATACTAGATAAGAGTTTACCGAGGCGTTCTACATAAGAATTTTTCCGCCTTCGAAGATGATGGCATTGAGAAATAATATTCAGGGCTTCAAACGTTTAGATGGTGAACCAATCCATGAAACATGGCTGAGGTTTCATAAGTTGTTAGTCCAATGTCCAATTCATCGACTCCCGAACAATGTATTGTTACAACATTTCTACCAGATTCTTGATTCAGTCAACAAAGGTGTGGCTGACCAACTTGTCCAAGGATGAATTATGCAACAACCTTTTGAAATAGCATCGACTCTCCTTGATGGAATGACGAAGATAAACCGTGTTTGGTATACTGGGGAGGATCAAGTGTCTCCTTTGACTTTAATGATAACAAAGAAGCAAATAGAAAAGGACCAAGAGCGGGATGAAAACATGGTTAAAATGATGACCCAATTGGATTTTTTGTCAAAACCTGTCATGAGTAGTGGTTCTAAGGCTGTGAATGCAGTTGGAGCTAGCGGAGTAAATCCTGATGATGCGCACTTTGAAGCGTTGTACAATGAAGAAATACATTTTCTATCAAATTAGGGAGGAGGTTTCCGCCAAAATTATCCAAGGCCAGGCAGGAACCAAGGTTGGAATAGAGAGCCTGATGAAGGTTGGAAGGACCGTAAAAGGGAGTGGCGTGACCGTGGTACAAACTGGAGGGAGCGAGATGGTAACAAAGAGAGATATGTACCTCCCCATCAGTGTCAAAAGACAAAAGAGCAAGGGATTGATTCGGAAAATTTCCGTACTGAAGATATGCTTGCACACATTCTCAATAAAGTGGAAGGGTCGGACAAAGTGCTTAAAGAAATGAAAGAGAATGTCTCAACTCTAAACCAGACAATTACTTCTTACTCGATGTCAATTAAATAGCTAGAAATGCAGATGGGCCAAATATCATCTCATTTAAACCCGAGGAAAAAAAGGGGTCCACCAAGTGATACCTTAGTTAACTCATAGAATGAACCTTGAAAGCGTATCCTCATCGTGCCACGACGTTAAATATGGTGCTTCTTGGAAGGCAACCCATGTTTTTGAGCTTTTATTATTGTTGTTTGAATAACGGGTGTTGAATGTGCAAGTTGAAAATTCGAAATTTTGGGAGAAGGAGCAATTAGATGAGCCCAGGTACCAGTCGGTGACTTGCCGAACAGGTCGGCGACCCCGATCTGGATCTTTGTTTGGACAAACTAGTTAGCTAGAGGTTGTGTAAAACTCGGCCGACAAAAGAGCCATTCGGCGCATCACCAAATGGGTCGGCAACATAAGTGACCATCGCTAACTAGAGCACGAACTGAAGGGTCATGAGGGGCTGAACCGTTTTAAATTCAAAAAAACTCCCTCATTTCATATTTTTTGACTTTTACACTTTCACAACCGCACTTTAGATTTCCGTACTTGCATTTCTTGCAATTTTGTTTTGGATCATTTTCTCGGGGGGGGGGGGGGACTTTTGTAAATTTTTCTTCAATTTTTGAGGTTGGTTATCAGAACCCCGTCGTTAAATTT
>JAJONR010009165.1:0-33111 GCA_029582245.1 Solanum etuberosum
TGCGCAAGATTTCATTATTACTACCACTTAAGTAGATTGTGCAGACAGAACAGCTCTCTTCCTCGTGATGGATAATGTTCTTTTTTTAAAAATATATATCCGAGGGTCAATATTGCAGGGTACTCAAACCTGTGATTCATGATGGATGAATCTACCTGCACATCTTATTTGACTTACACCCAATAGCAGGATGTGGCTGATGCTTTCATTTCAGCAGCGACTCATTGTGTCAAATGACTGGGAATCTAGAACATATAGTACCCAATGGGAGATGTGTTTCTATTAAATGTGTAATTCCAAGCTACTACCAGAAATAATAAGGGAATAAATCTCCTCCCTCGACAACTAGTATTGTGCATCAACCTCCAAACTAGTTAAGAGTTGGCCATATGAATCCTCAACATCCATCTTGCTCTGTTTGGACCACAGCACACACACTCCACCCCAACCCACCAAAAAAAAAAAAAAAAAAAGGAAGATGAAGCAAAAGAATGACCAAAAGAAGAATCTGATATGAAGTCAGACACAAAGTTCTAAAGATCCTTCTATTCTTCATCCAAGGTCAAAGCAAAGAGAATAATTTGCAAAAAGAACAAAAATATCAAGAGCAGGATGAAAGTACCCAATGTGCAGCCATGCATAAAGCCATTGCCTTTGCCCTAATCCGGCCAGGAAATATCTCTGACAGCAGGAGGCTGGGGACTGGACCAGCACCCAAAGAAAATGCCAACACATACCTAACATAAATAATTTCCCATTATTGAAAGAAAACAACCGGCCATTGCATTTGTGCATTTGTAGTTATCTTCTTAATAGTCAGGAAAGCTACCTATAGCATAAAATTGTCTCATCTTTCATTGATTTAACCAGAGTCAACAGTTACCAAGTACATAATGACTAGAATGCAACTGAAAACTGTTATCCACAGAAGCAGTACCGAAACTACTTATCTTCATCTCTTAGCTGCTTTACTGACTTCTCTTTGTTGGACAAAGAATTAACTTTCCCAGAAGGAATTATAAGCCTCAGATAGTTATCTAATCATTACAGCATAACGAGCATTTCTAGTCCTTTCTATCAATATATTTAATGCATCAACTACTACAACGACAATCTTGAAGTGGATTACTCACAGTAGGGTCCCGCCAACTGATAGGTATAATACTGCAAAGCTTGGTACAAATGAACTCGCAGCTGCTACTTGAAGACCTGTTGCGACTGCCTGCACCAAAAACAACTCAGAAGTTTAAGCATGAGAAAGCAAAATATAGTGACATGATTCTAAGACCGGCCATGGTAAGCACAAAGGATTGAGCAAACAAGATTAGGTTACCATGCCCAAGAAACTCCCAATTAGAAGCACCTTCCTCCCAAGCCTATCCATCAACATCATTGCAATAATAGACCCTGTAGATGTTATAGGCAACAGTGAAATGAGAAATCACTAACAGATTCAAGAGTGTTATACCTGTTTTGTATGGTGAGGGGATATGTTTACCTGTTAAGTTTACAATCCCAACGCATGTATTTGCAGTGTCTGTAGGTACTCCAGCCTTTTTAAAAACAGTTGAAGAGAAATAAAATACAGCATTTATTCCAGATAGTTGTTGCAAAGCAAATAAGGCAGATCCAATGAAAACCACTGTCCAAACGGCAAAAGTTATAAATTCATCAACTTTTTCACACAGAAAAATATTGACAGAATGGGAACACATCATCAATAATCATACCTTTAAAATGACGACCATACAGTAGCTCTCCAAACCTAACATTATCCACCTCATCTCCTTTGTCTGTCTTTGACATTTCTGCAATGGCATATTTAACATGTGATGATGCTCCCATAAGCTTTTCAAGCTCTTCTTCAGCTAAATCAATTCTTCCTCTCTGAGAGAAGTCCAGAAATAAAATGTGAGTTAGATTAGAGGACCATGAGCTGCTGAGTGTTTGTAAATGATAGAACACACAATTGACATTAAATCAAGAATATCCTGCATAGAAGCACCATAATAATATACCAGCTTTTATTTTGATAACTACAACATGCTAACTATATTATGGTATAAATACGGTGTAGTCTTGACTGTAGTATTGATGCAAATTGAGGTAGCAGGATTGATATCAACAACGAGGGTGTGGGCTATCTTGGATGTGGAAGCTTTCAATCATCCACGAGGAGCAAAGTGTCATGGAAGATTCATTATTAAAAGAGCTTTTAAAGTTCATAACATCTTAAAAGGAAGCATGTAAGGAAGACTTCAAGGCAACTAACATGCTCAAGTGGCTATTTTAATAATTTGGTTATTCTTTTAATTTAGGCATTTTTGCAAGACTAGTATAAATAGTTTTTAGTCTTCATAGTAGGGATAGCTAAGTTTTGAAGATAGAGAAACACTCTTTGTGTGAGTCTATGGGAGATTTCCTTGGTATCTCTTCACTGAACCTTTCTTGGATACTCTAAGTAAGGATTTCCATGTATGAGTTCATTTCTCTTCCCTCTTGGATTGAATTTGATGATTAATGTATTTTAATTGTTAGATTATCCCTTCTTTTCTTCTGAAGTCTATTCCCCTCATTTCTATTTATTAATCATATCCTTGTATCTTTTCTTGCTTGTTTAATTGTGGTTCAATTAATTGTTCTTGCATCCAGAATTACATCAAGTATCAGGGACCAAAGACAAATTGTGGCAGGAGTGAACCAATAATGTTTCTCTCAATAGTAGAGTTGCACTTAAACCTGCTAAGTTATTGTGCACAGGAAGCTCAAAAGCCCATCAATGTATGGAGATAGCAATCAGGATAATGTTGTTGGAATCTGTAAAGATTATATCGCCTTCAGTTATTTCATTATGTTGCCTTGTACGAGAACATGGTTAAAATGACACTAAAAAGCCAAACATTCAATTGATTGTACTAAAATTAAGAGTATGAGTACATAGAACAGATTTGAAAATATATATTCAAGACAGGAGCCAAGCAGTAGTTTATAAACAGACTGCCCACATATGCATTTTAGGTATTCACTTGTCAACTGAAATAAAGAAGAGCTTCTTCCAATTGATGACCTAGTGAATTGTCAACAGATTTTACTATTTGCAAGATTCACAAAAAAACTGAATTTGCTAATGCCACTTCTCTATCCACTGCAAGACACTCAATGATTTAAGAGCTTAATAACCAACCTTAACAAGCCAGTGAGGACTCTCGGCGCAGAATTCCATCAAAACAGCAAGTAATGCAGCAGGAATGGTGGATATCCAAAAGCAAACTCGCCACCTGTGACATCATTTTAGAAGTAGTTATAGTTCACATCACTCAATTAATTAACGGAATGCTATAAACATGTAGGATAATTGACTTATTCTTAATATGCTCCCATAAAAAGCAGTTTAGCAGTCTCAAACTGAAGAAAGACAGTTTATTCCAAACAGTGACTGGATAAAATGGAATAGTACATTTTTTTCATTCCTATCAGCCAGGCTTATCAATTGATTTTACTAATAATAAAAAGGAAGATTAAGGTCACACAATCCTTACCAACCAGCAGTATCCTTGGCAGGAATTCCAATGAGAAGAGATCCCAGGAGCCCAAGGCATGTGGCGATCTGAGTGAAACTCCCATAAGTGCCTCTAACAAAAGCTGGTGAAACCTGGTCAAACAAATTAAATGTAACTAAAAAGATAGAATTAGGAGCAAAAGATAATATCATATACCTCTGCAACATAGAGAGCAGCAACAGCAGGGCCAAGGCCCATCCCTATTCCAACAAATAACCTTCCAAGAAGCATAACTCCAAGAGTACTGGTTGCAGCACTACATTTATGCAGTTGAAGAACCTTCAGTTAATTTCCGGAAACTCGTACTGAAATAAAATTGAGTTAAAAGTTTCTGATTTCACCCTCCCGTATTCGCTCCAGGTTATATATTTCAATAACTTAAACATGAAAAGAAAACTCAAACACCCCCGGCCATATAAGTGACCTTTACAAGACTCTTAAGAATAAGTCTGCAGGAGAGTTTGCCAATGCAAAAGATAGCAAGACTAAACATCCCCTAAGGGATTATACACTTTCTTTTAAACCATCCATTCATCCAAGTCAGGTTATACAATGAATAGAAGAGGATTCAAGACTACACAATATTTGGACGGTATTACAAAGTAAATGTTCATGGTTGCATTCAAAGTTGAAAAAGCTGTAATATAGCTAGTAAAAAGTTTATTAAGGTTTTACCTCATAGAAGCACCTATTATCATTGGTAGAGCACACAGTTGAAAGCCTCTCCGACGACCAACCCCATCTGCTATCCAACCACTGAATATAGAGCCCAAAAGAGCACCTCCCAAACAAGTACTCACAACTAGACCTTCAGTTGAAAATAGAATTATCATATCAGATGAACCTAGTAGGCAATGAACTAAGCAACTAAATGAAGATAATCTTCTTTTGAAGAAGCAAGGGAAGATGCAAGTATTAGACAATAGGTTTGATTGACATCACTGCCTTGGACTCGACCTCTGTATATATAACACTATAAAATAAAAAATAACATCTATATTTATTCAAATTTAGCATGCACTGTCACAAATGAGTAGTGGATTCCCCCCCCCCCCCCCACCAACTCAAAATTAAGAATCCTCCTAGAGAGGCGAACACACAGAAGTTCAGGTGGCAGGAGCTGGGGCGCAGGGGAATCTTTAAGGTAAATGGCGTATATTACCTTCAGCCAAAGTGCTGCCACTGAAGTCAAGGTCCAAAGACATGCTTTCTAGAGTGTCATTAACCACCCTGAATACACCAAACCAAAATAAAATGTCAAGTTTTAAAATAAAAATAAAAAATGGTCGACAAGGTCAATGTTTAACCAACTAAAAAGGTAGGATTTATGCAAGAAACTAAATTTGAGAGTTCAGTCATACCCAAGATGGTAGCCAAACAAGAGTGATGAAATAATTGCCACCAGTATATGTGGTAACGGCCGCTTCCATGAGGGGTTTCCAATTTCTTTCCACACACCATTTTCGGTACGATCTAAATAGACACAAGGAAGAAGAATCAAAATTGGAAAATGGAGTTATGTCCTATTGTTGTCTCTAAGCTGATGGTACATTAGAAGAGTACTATACTATTAATTGGAAAATGGATGACATCATTCAACCAAGTTGGCAAAATTTTATTTCTTGACAAAATCTTACAAAAGTTGAAACTTAATGATTTCATCATTTGGAACAACAGAGAGAAATAGATCTAGGCATGATTTAAAATTAGAAAAACACCATTCTCATGCACACCCCTTTAACCCCAGATGAATTTACAGCTTCCTTTCTGCTCGTACGATATATACATATCGAAAAAACAAAACAAATTGTACTAGAATAGACTGCATTGGGAGACAATGCTTTTAAATCTTGGATCCATCCCGCAAATAAGAAGAAAACAGTGTAAGGGATACCTAGATTTTCTTCTCTATCTTCATAATCAGTGAACTGGTCTTTAGTTGATGCACGCTTGTACATGGAGTAAGCATCTGCAAGACCACCACCTCTCATACTGTGTGATCTGATCTATGGTAATGTAAGAAAAATCCCAATCATATACGCCAACCTGCCCAAATCCCAGATCTGATATCAAGGCAAAACTCCATATTTCAAAATCGTAACCGACAATTCAATACTCTTACCATCAATCAAAAAAAAATACTATAATCTTTCAAATCAAAAATGGAAAACAGAAGTAGAATCGTTTGCATTCCATTGCCTAATTATGTACCATTAACATATAAGACAGAGTGAGTACTTGTTAATTACCTCCTGAAACGTTTTGTGAGGCAGAAAATGGAGTGGCTAGCTATTGCATATTGGTAGTGAAGTTTTAGAGGGAATTAATTAAGAAAAAGTGAAATGGAAAACGTGTTAATGCAAAAGGGAAGGGCGAAATCTTAGAAAGGGTGCTAACGTGTTTTCATTTGTAAGCAAACAAACAAGTGCATATGCATATGCAGTGGTTCCATGGAAGGAAGGAGAAAACAGGGAAACACAGTGATGACGACACGAAAGCATCTAGAAACTACGAGAGCTCTGAGACGGACACCTGCTCCAATGCTGTTGCTTTTTCCTTTTCTTTTCTTTTTCTTCTGCTTTTCGGGTCTCATCCTATGATGATGTGCCACGTCATCGTTGTCAATCTAGTACTCCTGTATCCTACTTTATGTGACATAATTTTCAAATCAGTGTAAAAATCCTAAATTGTGATATGTTCTTGACCACCGAAAAACACAGTTTAAAACGTAATTTTCAAATCAGTGTAAATTAACTTGTTTTTGTATGCACTTTTTTTATATAAATATTCATTGCATAAATAAGTTACTTATTTAAAACATTTTTTTTTTTATCAAGGAGCCATAAAACCTCAAGTATGTTTTAATTAAAATTTCTACATTTCATAGGACTACGTAATGAACTCTTGATAACGCAAACAAGAGTATTTTCAAATTTGGACTTTAGTGTGTAATTGGAACATTTATCATATAGTACAAAAATATTCAATTAGAACATATCATAATTTAAATGTTTAAATAGAATCTATGGACAAATTTAAGGAATTTTCAAACTTTTATTTAAAAAATTGTATTCCCTTCTTGTTCTGGATGTGAAACAGTGGAACTTCTTCTTGTTTGATTTTTCCTTTTCTTGGATCTTCTCATTTTCTCTTCTTTGAATTCATAGCAAACGATAACTGTAAAATTTGAATAAAACATATACGTAATATTTTTTTTCTTTTCAGATTCAAAATTAATCTGGAAATTAGACGTTCATTAGTCAGGGTGTGTAAATTCCTAGCACATGAGCAAAACATGTTAGCTGTAACCAGCAAGGCACAGCCAACCATTTAATTAACAATTAATTGAACTTGCGACCAAAGCTTAAAGCCAATAATACGCCACTGTTGAAAGAATATGCTATACAACAATTCACTTTAAAATTACAATAACAAACCTCTGTAAAAGGTAGTTTCTCTATAGATTTATAATAAAAACCGATGACATAAGAATAATCGTGTCCAAAATCAATGTGATACACCAAATACACTCCATGATGAAACAGACCAGAAAAAACACTCATCAACAAATCAGCTGTCAGGTGGCACTCAGTGATGAGCTAAGCACCTGGATCTGCAAGCATATCGAGAGTAAAACATGGATTTCCAGGACTCGCAAAGGAAAGAAATGAACTAAATAATTGAGCAATAATATACCTTATTCACGAGCAAATTTACTTGTTCTCTGTACATCTCCTTCATATCAATAATATCAGCACGAAGTTCTTCCAACTATCACAAGTACACGTCCAGTGAATAAGAAATTCAAAGAGCACTATGTGGAAAGATTAATACTTCATTGTGGACACAGATTAGATTTCAAATGGACAGTTGATCTATAAATAAATAAAATAAGTGACACTTGACCAGTTGCATCCCAACGCGATTGGACAACTGCACGTGGCAGTAAAGCCAAACAACTATTGCAAAGTCTTGTGTCAAATTCAAGTACTATGGAATAACATCGAACAACTAGAAATTATGATTCAATTAACCTAACTTAAGATGATCAAGTCGACATCAGCAAGCCCATAATCTGTATCATACTTCCATTGTTTAAAGAATTCATCAATATCTAAAGTGTGTTGGTATGTCTATGGAGGGCTGCGCTTAGCTAGAGGAGGAAGAACACAAATCAAGAAATAGAGGAAGAGCGAAAAGGAAGAGATACAAACGTGTCTACTAGGGGAGTAGAAAAAGGAACTTCTAGAGTATATAACACCTGGAGAGTGTATGAGGTACACTTTCAACAATAATGGAGTAAAAATAGCATTTATGGCAGCAGATGCTACGAGTGGATCGTGGAGAAGGGGGCACTTGAACATTTCAGGGAGTTTGGTGGTGCAAAAGGTATTTTATAAAAAAAAATTGAGTGAAAAAGAAAGATGTTTTTTCTTTACAATGTGGTTCAGAAGCTATAATAATTTCACAAAGAATGATGAAACTGAAATAACAGACATTTAACTAGAATGAAATAAGAATGATCTCCAGACATGAAGAAAACAGGTAAATTCACTCATCGCTACAATGCCCATAAAGGAAATCAGGTGATTGTTTGATGCCTAAGTGTTTGCACACTAACATGCACTTGAAAAACTGAAATAACTTGCAGAATTGATATTTAATATACATTTTTTTTTATAAGGTATAATTCAATATAAATCTAAAAGAACACCTTTATTATAAAGGAAATTACTCGTGTGTGCAACAAAAAGAACAGAACCGAGTAAGATACAGAAAAAGGACGACAAGATCCTACATCAACTGAGTCTTAATCTATTCAGTACACCTTGGAATCGGAGCAAAACGAGACCTCTAGTAGAGAAAACTTTAGAGGCAAAGGTAAGGGAAGTATAACTCTTTCTTTTCACCATAAGTCATATTTTAGGTGGCAATTTGCACATATCATCCAAAATGAAAGGAGAAGTAGTTAAAAATGGAACCAGACCTTCCAAAAAACACAAGGGAACTAATTGTTTCCAAAACGTAGAAAGGTGAATGTGCACAAATTACTCGGCCAACAATGTACAATTTACTATGTTGAGGTGATTGATACAGTTCATATACGTGATTTACACATCATATCACATTTTGAGGGATTTCTAAAAATTCCAGAGTTCCCACTTCCTGATATAATGATTTCCCAAATAAAGGTGTTGCTTTTTGATGAGTAATATAGAAGCAAAGATAAGTTCCCTTATAAACCCAAAACTGAGATCATCAAGAAACATAGCTGTGGCAGAGAAAAATCATGAATCGTATAGAAAAACTCAGTTTGTACCTCCTCATCACGTTCACCCATCAATTCAAGAGCTGCCGAGTGTCTCCTCCTAAGTGCATCTAGCTCTGCTCGGATGCCAGGCAGCATGGAAGCTTCTGAACGTAGCTTTTCACACTAAACAAATAAAAAAGACATTCTATTAATAATGATTTCCTTATCCAAAAAAGGGACATCACAAAGGGAAGGCTCTAAGGGAAAAAGAAAAAGAAGTTAGTATCTGGAAAAAAGAGTTTACCTCTGCCGTCATTTTAACCAACTCCTCAGCAAGGGAGTCACGGATGGCTTCCATAGATGCCTGGAAGAATCAATATGTTAGTACTAGGAGGTCAAATGGAAAAAACTAGTTGAAAGGAAAAATAGTCCTGCATGAAAACAGAGCACTGTAAGCTTTAGCTCCTATGGTTCGTTACTAAGATAGCTACCACTGAATAAACTTAACACCACACAGTGAAAAGAGGCCAACTAATACTTTAAAATTATAAAATGAGTTCAGATGATACGCGGTTTAATAGAGACAGTCAGGGTGTCCATACCAGTCGAGACATATAAGACGCAAGTTCCCCATCTTTCTGGCGAAATGCAGGTGTCATGCTCTTCATAAAGTATGAACTCATATTACCCTCTAATGCATTTCTACGCTCAGATAAATTGTCAGACGAGTCCAAAGATGCTTGCAGAAAATAGCTTTCCTCCATACTACTCAAGCTGCTAGCACTTGAAAGTCTGCGTGTCAAACTTCCTGCAACTAGGTGATTGTTAAACAACATCAGCAGCAGCAACAACAACAACAACATACTCGGTGTAATCCCACAAGTGGAGTCTAGGGAGGGTGGTGTACGCAGCCTTACCCCTACCTTACCTTGTACAGGTAGAGAGGTTGTTTCCGATAGTCCCTCGGCTCAAGTAAAGCATAAGAAAAATCAAGTATGGGAGGGGAATACAGTAGTGAAGAACAATGTTAAACATAATAGAGAATATTAAACATGATGGAGAAGAGAACAGTAGCAACAGCATAAATGTATGAAGCATCATATTGAAAACAAAATTTGGTATTAACTACCATTTTCTATCCCAGATTTCTGCTTCATTATTGGGCTCTGATCAGGCACATAATTAGTAGAACGAGCGGCCCTTTCTTGATCCAAACGAGCAGTTTTCTCCCTTTCCAACTCCTGTAAAATATTGGTGACAACTGACTCAGACATGCACTTCTCATTAATAAAATCAAAGCATTAACAACAAAGTCGCAAGGAACTCTATGTTGTCTCCAGGTATTAATCCAGTCTAGATAGATTCCACCAATACCTATGTGATAAAGGTTCTTCTACTGCCATCCTACATAACATTTCTCTTCCCTCACCATCAAGATTGAGAAGCAGAGACTTCAAAATAGGAGAAAAATAGAGTCGAATCATATAAAAAGTTACCATACATGGATGAATAGCTTCACCTGCTGCTCTGACTGTTGGTAATCAAACCGGCACACTAAATGATACAATTTTAACTTGTCTCCTTGCTTATATAAAAACAATTTTCCTTATCTGTCTATATTTTGATGCTATTGAAGACAAGGGAAACAATGACAGTTGTAGGGGCAAAGTACAGGTGACGGGAACTTTACTGCCACTGATTAGGTATATGCTAAAAGAACCATTTCAGCAGATCTGAGACCTTAAAAGAGAATAAACTAATTCAAAAGCCAAGAAGGCCAACCATTGGCTGATATATAAAAAAATGAGTAAATCGACAAAAGGAGATTTGCATATTCTTCAATTGAAGCATCTTGATCATAGTTAAATTATGCTGCATGTAAAACCACAAGCATCATTGATGCTAAAAGGGCATTGAGACAGCAAATTAATAGGAAAGTAAAACATAATATTGTTACCTGCCGCAGGAGTTCCTGATGAGTTAATGCTTCTTGTAATTCCTGCTTGTGTTTCCTTCTGAGTTCTTTAATTTCATCTTCAAGCTGATTCACACGACCTTCGTTAGTCTCAGCTTCCTCCTTTAGAGCAAGATATTCTTGCCTATTCTCTGCGGCCCGCTGTCTCTCTTTGTCAAGGGACCTTGTTAGCTGTGTCTGCTCAGCTCTAAGACAAGATATCTGCAACACGAAATTTGTAAGCAAATTCCTGGGGAGAAGCGCTATGGAAGCAGCGTCAAAGGAATAGGTGAAAGAACCTGAGCCTCAAGAACATTGATTCGGGATAGGGTTTGAGAAAGGCGTTCATTAATAGATCGCTCCTTTTCCTCTGAAGTTGCAGCTTTTGCCTCGGCTTCCTGCGAAGTAAAATTAAGAAACCCTTCGAGTTTCAACTATAAATAAAGTTTCTATATGTTTCTCTTAAGACCTGAAGACGTGAATTCAAAGTTCTCTCAACAGCAGCCCAAGCTTCAGCCTTTCTGGAGTTTGTTTCCTGTAATCAATGAAGAGGCATAAAACATAGACATTAAATGAGCGGTCCATATACCATGACCATATATAGGATATGAAAATAATATCTCAGCTGCAGTAAAACCTGCATGGCTTCTATCTGCCTGAGAAGAGGTCTGGTAGATTCCGGAACTTGTGTTATCAACTCCTCACATCGACGTTCACTGGCCTAAACACAGAAGAATAAGTATATGTAAAGGAAACATAATTAAGTAGTCAAGCAGAAAAAGTTGCAAAAAAGAAAGTTAATACTTGGTATCTTTTCTGGAGATCCTCAATTTCTCTGCGCAGCATATCTTCTTTAAAAACTGCCTGCAGGTGAAAAAAATGTTAGGCCCTGGGAAATTAGATTGACGAATCCCGATAGGACACTATTCAAGAATATAAACCTGCTGCTCCGTTCTGGTAAGTGTTTGCCTTAATTCTTCAAGTGCCTGAACAAGCATTGCTTCACGGTCTTCAGCCTCTCTGAGACGACCCTCTAGTTGAGTTCTAGCTTCATTGTTAGCCCGTGCCTCAGATAAAGCTTCTGCTTCTTTTGCGGCATTTAAAGCATTAGTATAGTATTCTTTTTGAGTAGCAAGTTCTGCTTGATGTTTTTCTACTGTTTCATGAAGCAACTTTTCTGTTGCTGCCTTGTCCCTCTTTATACTCTCTACTTTGTTCTCTTCAACCTAGGAAAGGCATAAGCATGTAAGTTGAAATCATAACTTCTACCATAATCCCACAAAAAATAAATAAGAAACGTAAAGCAATCAACCTGCAACTAAACACTTGTTAAGTGACAATCCTTTACTTCATTAAAAAAAAATGTGTTAAGTGACGAGACTTTACAAACTGTCTAAGAAGAGCTATAAAGTTCTTTTAACAACTCAAGAACCCAATGAGGGTACATTGAAGTAAGAATACAAACAGCTCTCTTGAAGAATCTCTCCTTATCTGGTCTTGGGCAACCCTCCCCACTTGAGCTAGCTTTTGGGGTTGAGTTAGGCCCAAGATCCATTTCTTACATGGTATCAGACCATCCCAATTCTTGTTTCCCGATATTCGGCCCCTTATTAAATTGTCCATGATCCAGATGTCCAGTCCTGGGCGTGAGGTGGGGTGTTGACAAGTCCCACCTCAGACGAAAAAGGGATGGGTAGTCTCCTTATATGGTCTTAGGTAATATGCCCCTCTTAAGCTAACATTTGGGATTGAGTTAGCCCCAAGATTCTTTTTTTTTTTTTTTTTTTTGAGAATTGGTAACATTGTATTCTTCAGCATTTAGGATATGCTGGGGACCGTTAGAAAATCAGAGAAGAACAAAAAGCATAATACTTACAAGGATCCTAAGAATTCTAAAAGTTGATCCGAATCCTCTAATCCTATCTCTTTACACCAAAAATATAGAGATACAATGCAATTCCATTTAACCTTGTGAATGGAATTGGATATATCTTCAAAATTCCTACTATTCCTCTCCTTCCACACTGCCCAAGATTCATTTCTTTACAAACTCTAAAGTTCCTTTAACAACTCAAGAACCCAATGAGGGAACATTGCAGTAAAATTACAAGTTACCCAAATTTCCTTAAGGGTATTCCTTCAAAAGTTGTGCTCATCTTGCTTGATTCTACTCAAGTGGTCAGCAAAAAGGCAACTTCCAAGACAAAAGGATACGTCACTTAAAACAAAGACCAGATGAAAAGAATATCTTTCTGAAGTGGACTCAAGTTATCCAGGCAGAACTATCAAAAAATATTAAATGTGTTTGGTATGATGTAGATAAAGTCATTTTCTGATAAATATCTTCTATGAAAAATGCTTCCCGGTGGTTCGCTGGTGCATAGAATATAGTTTCTAAAAAAAAGACATTTATCAAAGAGTTAATAATAATGTTAGCAAATTGGATAGTATGTTGATGAAATTTTTTAAGTATAAAGATTTATTATAATGTCTAAATGTTTGTCAGAGCAGTGATATGAAGTTAGAAGTTGGGGTAACTGTGACGAAAATAACTTCCATACATATGTAACAGAAGACGTTTTCCCCCGTTTGATGGAAAATATTATTTATCAACAAAACCCCAAAAAGTGATTTATCTTCCACAAATATTTTCCTTCACACCAAACAGATTTTGAACACTTCTCCCCTTCTCAGATGAACTTCAACTGCAGCTAGGGTTAGTTTTAGAAAATTTCTACTCCCAAATTATTATAGTAGGCATGCTAAAACCAAGAACAACTTATAGCTGAAAACTCGGAGAATAACATTTTCGTGAAAATGAATACAGGGAAGTCGGCATTTTAACATTAAAAAAAAAACACATTAACCATAATAGGAGAGAGTTGAAAGTAATCCAGGCACCTCTTGTCACCCCTCACAATATCTACAATCAGGTTATTGCATCAATTAGAAATGACTGACCTCAAGCTTGGTATGTAATCCTTTCTTCTCTTCTTCAAGCTCTCTGATCTAACTTTCAAAACAAATGGAAGATTTGTTAAAACTTATAAATATGCTTTCTGAAATGGAATAATGAGTATGCCTGATCCCACACCTGTGCCCTTAACTTTCTCATCTGAGCTTCTTGGGCAGCTTGCTTTTTAGAAAGCTGCTCACCTGGAGAAACACTAGGTTTTAGACATTGAAATGGCATAAAAAGAGCCCAAAATATGTACTTATTGAATATAGAGCTTATACAAACTTAAAGAGAATAAAGATATTTCTCCAAATAGTCTGATATACATGTCAACCAGGGACTAAACTGTGTAAAGAGACTCAAGTCAAAGGTTACCAATAAAAAGAAAAAGACACTCTACCCAAAGGTTCAGTCACAGCAGCACAAAATAGTATGAAGTTCCTCACAAAAGTTTTGATATGATGTAACTTCCAGCATGCACAAACTTGAGTTCTTCCATAGAACCCATACTTTAGGACATGACTACTTTTCAGATTGTCCAATCATCAGACCACACCCAAACAGGCATTTCGACCCATCTTGAATTTATTTTCCTAATGAAATAAAATTGGAGAACAGATGGAATCCCTCTGAGCCTACATAACCCTGTAGTTAAAGAGCTTTATAATGCTTGATGCAGCTATAGGTGTAAATTCTCGAAAATTGAAACCCATGCAATGGTCACTGCTCATGGCTGATACGATTCAGGACACAAAGGGAGAACTCATAAAACCCAAATAGCTAATGTAGCACAGTTGACTACCTACCTTATCAAAAAGAAAAAAAGTAGTATCATCAACTACAATGAACTTATTAGGCAGTGGCCTTTTCCTAATTAAGTGATTATTCAGTCATTTCCAAACACCAGACATCTAAGCTGTCAAGCAAGCTACTATGTATCATATCTACCATCGAGCAGTATCATGTAAGATACAAGTATGGCATGAAGACATGGAATTTATATTTCTAATACATGTATCAGAATCTTTAAGCCTGTAAGTGGAAACAAAATACTAAGCTACTATTACTATGACTCAGTCCCAAGCTAGTTGTCGTTGGCTATACGAATTCTGGCTATCAATTTGAGCCCGTTTCATTCAAGTAATCAAGGTTAGGTTCTCGAGCATTAGAAATCTTTCTACCAACATACAAACTTCTAACAAGATTAAAAAGACTATCACACGCAGAAACCTAATGTAAAATTACCAACATGACCAAGCCTCAATCTTAGCTAATTGGTATCACCCATATGGATCTTTTTCTGTGTTGGGTTTTATTCTTTGCCAGACTTGCATAAGCTCCACGAGATTGTACGCCTTTTGAGGCAATTTCTTTCCATGTGGTTTTAGGTCTTTACACATCTCTTTTTTAGCATGCACCTTCAACAGTCAACTAAGGACTGGTGAACCCCGAGGTCTAGTATTGGCCCAGTTTCCTACCCTCTCCAAGTAACCTTAATTTAGTTAACCAGAGTGCCACGAAATACATTGCCTACTATCTCTTTCTTTCTCTACGTGAACTCTTCAACTGTTCCAAATCAGTTTACACCTCTAGTACTACCTTATGAGATAATTCGATGTGGCATAACAAAGTCTAAGGTGGCTTGTAGTCCTGTGCTCTTTAAAGATGCCACCAACCTACAAGCCTAAATAAACAAAACAACAATTGCAAGAGGCACCTATAGATCATAACTTTCAGAAAGAAATGCAAAAACACACAAATGAACTGTTATAGATTCAATATTGGGAACTCTTAAATTGCATCATCAGACATCACTATAGAATTCAAAAGGCAATCAAATACTAACAAAACTATCAACCTGTTCACTACATGTAAGTTTGCAAATGTAGCAAGATTATGTAAAATGATTATTTCTCAATCCTAATTCCTAATACACAGCATCACCATTGAGCCTTCTTCCTGTTTTAAATCTTTGTTTGACCCTACATACATATAGAGATGGCAAAATTATTGACCCGCTCATTTATTAGCTCAGCTCATTTCAGCCCATCAAAGTTTGGACTGATGTCTAGCCCAAATTGATCCATTGGAAATCTTGTCAAAATATTTTTAAAAGGACATTTTATTTTATTTGATATATTATATTAATATAGTCATAAAAAAGAAAAACAACAATTTTATAAGGTATTAAAAAATTAAAAAGAACAAATAAAGCAATTAAAACCTAATAAGAGTTGGGCAAGTTGGGTTATAACCCGCATTTTTGCCCATTTCAGCCCAAGTAACTTTGGGCGGGACAATAACCGCTATTTATTAACTCAGCCTATTTTGACGCGCCCAAGTTCAGTCCAACCCGCCCATTGCCACCTATACATACATAGTTGCCGCAGGTATGACCTGCCCCTTTTTTCGTTGATCAGCAAATATGACCGACGCTCTAGCACAAGTATGATATCTAAGTTTCCATCTAGTTAGAAACAAAGATACCACCTAAGATTACTGAAAATGTACCTTGTTCTTAACTGTATAATTATCTTATATGCCACATATAGTAGGAAAGCTTCACGTGAAACAAAGGCAAAATGACAGTGTAATGTATTAAAATCACATTCAGAGCCAGAGTTTGAGTTTGTCGTACCTTCAGCCATTACTTGAGTAATTATCTCATCCTTCTCTTTCAGAAGAGCTGCAGCATCATTCTTCTTATTATGTTCCCTGCGAAGTGTATCCCTTTCTTTGGTGAGAGCATAAACCTGAAATAAATGAGTATAAAAAAATATCATTAGCAACACATTTACTAAAATGTTAAGACGCATTACATTTTTCCCTTTTAATACAACAACAACAAACCCAGTGAGTGTAATCCCACCAGTGGAAGTGGGATCTAGGGAGGGGATGTACGCAGACCTTACCCCTACCTCGTGGAGATAAGAGAGTTTGTTTCTAATAGACCTCGGCTCAATTAAAGCATTTCAAAGTTGTTTGAAAAAGGAAATAAGGAAATGAAGGAGACATAACAACTAATTGGAGAAGAATGCCTTGCAACTCTATTTCCAGATTTGGTTATACTCAGCCAGCAGAACAAGGACACAATTTCTCAGATGTGGAGCCCTCAGGAATGAAATTTCTTGTTTAGAAGAGCCCTCAATGACTGGGAGATAGAGAGAATCGCTGCTCTATTTCAGATCCTAAATACCTTCCCAGGCACCTCTCCAATGAGCCTGACAAGCCTATATGGAAATTACAGAGGAAAGGAGTGTTCACAGTGAAGAGGTCTCATGTTTTGCTTGGTTGGTGTGTAGAAGGGCATGTCTAACACGTGAAGTGCTTCAGAAAACAGATTTGTTCAAGATGCTTTATGTGTGATCAAGATGCTGAAGTCAATGGACATTTGTTCCTCCACTGCAAGGTAGCTACCAACCTATGGAACATGTTTTTCTGCATCCTTGGTGTATGCTGGGTAACTCCACAGACCACTAAGGGTATGCTAGACAGCTGGAAGGAGATAGGAAGAAGACATTTTACTGAAGGCTAGTGCGAGTTAATACCAGCTTGCATTAGGTGGACTTTATGGAAAGAAATGAATGCTAGATGTTTTGTGGATAAGAGTAACAACATAGAGAAGATAAGGATGAATAGCCTTAGTCTTTTATACTTATGGTGTAAACAGGATATGAGGGGGGATATAGAACTTTTTGTTGATTTCATAGGCAATTTTTAATCTCCCTAGGGGTAGGAGATTTTGTTATGCTCTGATGAGATTGTAAGTTACCTATGCTCATCATTATTTGATGATGAGACTTTTGTGAACACACACTTACCCTTATCTCAAAAATAAAATAAAATAAGGAAAACAGTGCATAGCATTCAAAAACAGAACTATCTAATAGCAAACAGAAATGCTAATCAGTCCTCGAGTTATATTAAAAGAACAAATAACAATGATGCCATCAAGCTTGCCATGGACAAAGATTAAACTTGATAGTAAAGGAGGATTTTCTTTTTAAAAAATAACTGGGGAACTGCAATTCTAGAAAGTAGACATGAGGTTTCAGCAGTAAATAGAGATTCGGGAAGGATGGTGCAATTTCTTCAAAATTATCAATTAACTTGGAAAAGATGGAATATTACCAGCCAACACAGAATGTTTCTCTTCTTCTTCCAATATCATGTCTGTGCAGCATAAAAAAGATGCTTCTACTTTTTTTTTACAAGAGCAAGAACTCTAAAAGAAGGGTATGGAGTTTCTCCAAAGAATGTTCTCCTGTGGAAGTATGCGGATTTTCGAGGGTCCAAGCTCCCCGTCCCAATTCATATATGTAGGTAATAAGGTCTTATTGGCACTAAAGGGGTTCGACCCATTACAGATCAGCAAGATAATCCTGCATCCTTAGAGTCTACTAGAACCATTGAAAAACTAAAAGTCTAAGAAACACACAAGCATTACACAGAACCAGCAAGCATAAAAGATGAAGCTGCACATTTTAGTGATGCCTAAATGAAGTAGAAAAACTATGCAACAATGCGAAAGCTCAAACAAACTGTCTTTCAAGAATTCATGTTACTGCTGTGATGTGAAAAGGCTGATGATCAAGCCATAAAGCAAGCACTTAGCAATGGAAGTTAAAGCTGAAACATTCATGTGAACACATTCATACCTTCCTCTCAAGAGCAGAAACTTTTTGATGGTACTCTTCTCGCAGAGATTCAATTTCTGCATCACTGGACTTCCTCTGTAAAAATTAGTGTGTAAGCAAGAGATATAATTTTGGTGGAGTTTCACATAGAAGGGAATTTTGAGGGATGAAAGATGAACCTAACGTACACATAAGAGGAACGCTGTGGGGATGGGGAATTAGAAAAAAGTTTTAGAAACTGCATTGGAACTCACCAGTTTAAATAAAATTTAACAAAAGATTTAATTAAAGTTTCGATCCATTATCCATTACAAAACACACATCCATTGGCACGTGCTATGCTGATCCCTCCCAGCAGCAATAAAGACCCAATTACACATATGATATTAATACTAAAGGAAGATAAAATGAACAGCAGAATAATTGCTTGGCAGGGATAATTGTCGCCAAAACTTTCTGTACTCAAATTGATACAGGAAACTAGCAGTTCTGAGAGAATAGAAGAGCATACGAAGCACAAGTCATCTAACAAATACGAGAGAAGCTAGGATTTGTCTAAGAGAAAATGCAACGTGTATTGATGTGAAAGTAGTCTAATCAAAATCATCAATGATGAGAGTTATGTGACATTATGCAACAGAAGCAATTCTTCCTGATCTACACACATCTAGTCAAGAGAGGTCTGATTATTGATGATGTTCATTAAAAAGTGCTTAACAAATTAGCTGGTAGTTAAGATGACTCGACCAGTAAGCACAGAAGCTTACACAATATCTGGCTCACATGCAAGATTAACTTATCTAGAAGAAAATTGCAAGCAAGGGCAGAAGAGAAAGAAATATTATCCAATAACAAGCAGAAAAACAACACTAGAAAAATGATAGAAATCAAATTTATGAAATGGTTAATTCATCCTGAAACAATGGGAACTATAGTATGGCTTTGACTCATGCCATTTGAAAAACTAGCGGACAGCAACAAATTGAGTTAATAGCCTCGAAAGGAACTTCAAAATGATGAGAACTTACTCTCAGATCCTCAGTAACAGCCTTCAATTGCTCGTTCTCATTCATCAACTTCGCAATTTCATCAGCTTTAGCCTGAGGAAAAACAATGACATGTCATCTTGTTGAGTGTTCATCATTTTATAAAAAAGAACTGAAAATCAGGGGTCTAACACACCAACTGGATTTTTTTTCAAGTATGTGGCATAACAGGAAGTTTGGATATTGAGAAGTTCATACATAATGGGAAAAATTAGTTCCAATCACCCAAAATCCTTAAATATATTTATTGGCTTTGGAATAATCTTCCTGCATAATAATAAAGGGATAATTGCAATTAAACGTATGAAGCTACACGGTCCAAGCTTCCCTCTAAGCCTCATCTTTAGGCGTATACCAACATCCTTGCCAATGGATTCCACAACTTCAGAAAGGATCCACGGACTACGGAAAAAATATCCATGTGTTCAGACATTTGAGACCTTAAGAAGGTAAACTATGTCATTTGACAAGTACAAGAAAATATCAATGGAATGTGTCGATGACACACACACAAGGTTCAAATCAAGACTTTATTAATTGAAGCTACTTTTAGTCAAAATCAACTCATTGAAGCAACTTTTATCCATGACCTCACAAGTTGGGAGAAATAATTGAAGATGAGTGGGATTCAGCTAATCTTAGGTAACACAACGTGAATTATTGGACTCGCCTACTTTAGGTGCATACAACAAAAGATTCATATTCTCAAGTAACGTCAGTAGATTCAGAAACTTGATATTGCCCTGCTGGGTTCAACATTTTATCCTGTGTTCTCGCTGATACTGAGGAGCACCAGGTGCATAAATTTCCATTAAAATAGCATATGGACATACCTGAGCTTGTCTAGCAGCTCCTTGTAATGCAGTTTCCATCATTTTCATTTCCTTTTTCAGCTTCTCCAGTTCAACCACTGAATTGGTAACATCTGAAGAGTTGCTTCCGGAGCTCAACCGTTCTTTCACACCAGTCTCATGATCATTTCCTCGCTGGGTAGCCTCAACAGGTCTACTAACCAACTCATTTTCAGGCATAACCGTATCAGATAGCCTCTTCAGACCTTCATCTGTGTGCTGGTCACCAAGAAAGTTCCTGTTAGAATGCTCTTCAAAACTTTCACCTTCACTGGCAATTACAGAATCTGAAACAGAAGGTCTTCCACTATCTGCTCGGTCACTTGATGCATCCCGTGATTCAGCTGAAGGAGATTCTTCGGTGACTTCTTTCTTCTGTTCCCTGTCTGCAGGGTAATTTGATGCATCCTGTGATTGAACAGGAGAAGATTCCTCAGTGACTTCTTTCTTCTGTTCCCCAACTTTACCGGTATTTTCCTGTGAATCAACAAGCAGCGGGATACCAACTTCAGTTTGAGATAAAGCATTTGATGATTGGGAAGCAACCAACTCGAGGTTTTCAGATGATTCTCGCTCTGGAATATTCTTTTTGAGGATTCCTGGAGATGTTTCCTGATCATGCTCATTGACCTTCGATGCTTCTGCCAGTGAATTAATTTCAGCTTTTCTTTCATCTGGTCCAGTAACACTTCTTTGTTCCTCCCGATCAAAACTTGTTTCCATAGCAGAGTTCAGTTTGACATCAACAGTTCTTGCCTCCTCAGTTTCTTCTTCAGCAGGTATCATTTGATTTGGTTTCACATCAACATCCTTTGCTTCTTCAATAGGTTCTTGAACTGATTTAGTTTCTTCAATAATGTCCCTTGTTTCTTCTTTTGGTTCTTTAGGAACCACATCACGTCGAGCTGTAGTCTCAGCTGAATATTCAACTACTTCCCCTGTGGGCAAGGTGGGCTTTGACGACTCAGCTTTCTCTACAGATTCTTCAGCAGTCTCCTCACTTTTTTGCCCCATAAAAGACATGACGGGATCAAATAAGGCCCTCCTATCCGTAGTTGAAGGCCATAATCCTGAAGCTGGCGTGCAATCGAAGCATTTCCCACAAAAAAATAGGGAAGCATTGAAATAAATCAGTCAGCTCTGAAATTTGACTTTCCTAAGAAATGCATCAATCTAATATACTTGAGTAGGCTTAAATGAATGCATGGAATGTGGTAAGACAAGCAGCAAAGAAATTCAACATTTGGAGGACATTCAAATCAGTTTATGAAGGTGTTGGAACACACACACAAATATACATGAATACATATATGTGTGTGTGCATGTGCAAGTGTCTGAGTGTGTAAGTAACTAACAGATGCCATCAGTTTATGCCATACATATACTTGGAACCTTCTAACATCAAAGTTAGAAAGTGTCACTCCATTCCCAAGCTATTGCACTCTCCGCCATGCAAGAGATTGTCTATGACTCTATAGGGTCGTTTGGTAAGATGCATTAGAAAAAATAATGCATGCAATTAGCTTAATGTATTATTAATACCTTATTTGGTACACTTTTTCAACTTATGTATAACTAATGCATTAATTATACAGTCTATTTGGTATTATGCTATGCATAACTAATACATGGGAAACCATTGTATTAGCAATGCAAGGGATTCTAATGTATGCATTAGCATGGGTAAAGACACAATTGCCCCTCCAAACCTTTTCGACATCCTTTCCATTGTGTTTGTGCAGGATATTTTTGTAAGCAAATAATTTATTTTAGAAATATGCAATGCATGTTATTTTTATAACACCAAACCAAACACTGCATAAGAAATAATCTCAACATAACTAATCTCAACATTACTAATGGGTGCATTACTAATACACCCTATTCAAAATTGTTCTTATACAATCTACCAAATAACCCCTATGTGATAACCAATGTCTTCCAAAGTTTCTATATGTATTAATAGGTTTGTCACAACCTTTTAAGGACATTCACAATTCCTAAACTGTGGAGCTCAATTCAATCGTTAATACAGTATTGAGATTTCACATCACCACTTTATTATTGAGATCACCCCAGACAACTAATGGCCTGATACTTCCATATTATCCCCATATATAATCTCATTCGCTCATCTCTGAATTTCTTGTTGTTGGAGCTCCGAGAGGCCAGTAATTACCTCTTATCTTAGTCTTGCAATCCAAGCTCTATGGTTGGCACCCAAACCTACACTGACATGACGTTGTTACTCTCACATCAGAGCTTACTCCGAACTAGTGTTGGCAAAATGAACCCATTTTTCATCAACCAGCCCATATTTGAATGGGTTGGGTGAGTGATGCTAAAAATGGGTGAAATATGGGTTCAAGCCATTTTTAAACAGTATAAAAATGAGTCAGTTATGGGTAATTAGCGGGTCAAATATGGGTTGAAAGCATTGGACCAACTTTACACTAAACCATTCACATATTCGGATATTGCAAGACTTGAACTGTGTAATCCCACCATCATTTATTAATCAGTGTTTCTAGCATACACGAGATCTATTAGGAGTTAAAGACTACTGATTTCAAACATACTAAAATATGCATTTCATTCTTGGCCTAATCAGATTCAACTTTCACAAGGGAAGTAACCAAATACTAAGGGCAGTAATAAAGAAGTCATAATACGTCTGAGAGATCGTAGGCAGCTTCTAAAGCACCAATCACGCCATTGTACACAGACCTTAGGTAAGGTATACAAGAATGCTATAGAGGCAATAAGTACCATGAAATTCTTTCCAGGATCTATGATCTGCTTGAGGTTACACTTACATTAGGACCAGGTGTTTTCCAAGTAAATTTAAACAAACTCTAGTTTTAAAGAATCCTAATTTTCATAAATAGAGTGGAATAAATATGCATCTGTACCCCGTGGGAGGTGCCACGTATCTCGTGGAATTAGTCGAGCTGCCAAAGCTTGTACATGCTGAACCCAACTAATGTTGAGGATTAACATAAACGTATGAGATAAAATTTTGAGAAAGTATAACGATCTAAAAGATACCTTCATTGCTACTAGACTCAGATTTCTCCTCAAGACCAAGTGCTGTGTCGAAATTCTTTTCGATGTTTTTGACACTCTCACTGAGCTTATTCACTGCACCGGCAAGATCCAAGTTCGCCAAATCAAGTTTCCCACCAAACCACGCCATCTTTTTGACACGATCCAAAGCTCAAATCACATGGAAAGCTCCTTCATCCTATCAAATGAATTATACATTGTCAAAATCCTAGGAATTCCAATTTCAATAAACAACATCCATATAACAGCATTTTGTTCCAAAAAAGAAAAAATTGTTTTTGTGTCAATCAGATCCCATCATTCAATAATTGCCGATTCAGAAAGTTACAAAAAATTAGTGAAAATTGGATTGATTGAAGTTTGAAAATACCACACCTTGGAAGCGGAGCAATAAAAAAGAAAGATTTGGGAAGGGCGAAAAAGAAATCGATCTGCAGGAACGGTGAACTGCAGCGTCCACCGTCACCGTCTTTCTTCTTTCCTCTTTTCCGTGTTTTCGTAAACGTTAACGGCGTATAAATTGGAACTCTTGACTTGTGATATCGTCACCGTTAAATAATGTACGAAACTTTTTGTATTCGTACCTGGTTATATTTTGTGATGATTAATCAACTATTACTAGACTAGACCATAAAAATAGTTTTTTCTTTTTTACTAAATATATATTGAATTGATTTTTTTATTAATTTAAGAAGATGAATTTTCACGCTTCAACTTTTTAAATTGATTTATCCAAACATAACTTCAATTCTCAAATATTATTTTGCAATTTCAAAATTTCTTCTTTTTGAAAAAAATTCAATCAAACCTACCTCCAAACTTGTACTAAATCTTGCTTTGATAAAAAAAAAATTACTAGCAAAATCTAGTTTTAGGAGTAATTTCCCAAGATAGTCACCCATGTTTATGAAATTACATAATCATATCATTTTTGTTTGTTTTAGATCACCCAACTTTGCATGTTTTCATCAAAATATACTTACACAAAAAAATATATTTCTCTCTCCTATGTCACATTATTCTTTTTTTACTAATTAATTAAAAAAATTAACTTTTTAAATCAACTCATATGATATACTCAGTAAAAATAGTAATTACATAATGCAAAGTGAACATGTTTAAACAACTCATATTTGTTTTCTGTTATTACAGATAAAACTAATTATTTATTTTAAATCATTTTTCAAATCATTCATTCTTTAAGTTCTTATAAAATGTGCAAGGTGAACATTAAAAACCAGTAAAAGTGAACAAAAAAAAAGAAAAAATTTGACGTTAGAGAACAATTTTCACGTACTCATAAAAAATCAAGAGTATTATATCAACTAACTCTTTTTACGGTCTAGCAACTATTCCCTCTGTCCATTTTTATTTAGTCATTACGTTATAAATAATTATTTATTTGTTACTTGTTTACTTATAAAAAAGTGATAATTTATTACTTAATTCCTAATTCACTCTTATTATTAATTATAGTCATTTGTCAATGCATTTTTTAAAATATAAAATTTATTATTTTAGAAGATTGATATAGTAAAATTATCTTTATTATTTCTTGAGAGATATGTCAAATTAATACTGAACAAGTAAAGATGTAAAGATGGACGGAAGGAGTAGAAACTAAATTGTCCAATTTTAAAAAATTTAAAAAAATAATATGACATGAAATCCCATTAAAAATGTGCACTTTGCATATTCTTTAAGAAATTAAAGAAAGAATGATTTAGAAAAATAATTAATGTTAAATGTAATAATAGAAAAAAAAATGTCTATCTCTTAATATGCTAAAGTAAAAAACTAAAAATGATAAATAATTAAGAATTTTTTTTTACTGAATATAACATATGAGTTATTTTAAAAAATTAATTTTTTTAAAGAAAAAATGAAAATATGACATGGCATCCCAATAGGAGAGAGAATAATATTTTTTTTGTAAGTATATTTTGAGGAAAATATGTAAAGTTGGGTGATACTATAGTCCTAAAACAAACATAAATGATATTACTAGGTAATTTCTCAAACATGGTGACTATCTAGGGAAATTACTACTAGTTTTAGTATAGCAATAATAAATAGACATTATTTCTAAGTTCGAACGAAATAGTATCGTGTATATGCATCATTTGTGCTCACTTTATTTATGTTAATTAAGAAATGAAAAATACATTGTCATATACAATTGTTATTACTTAAAATAATACTTGGTTAAGAGCTTCATACATATTTGTGTTGCGTTACAAGTATAATCCACCCGTTTAAGTGAAACAACTTTCATTTGTCAACCTACCGTTTATTTTACCTTGTTTATGATTGATGTAAATTTACGTGTAGAAAAAAAAAATTGCAAATTACATGTGAAAATACATCAATCCTAAAATATAGAATATCCAACACCAAAATGTAATTTTGAATTCCTATTTTTAACTACTACTTTTTGCATCTCGTCTTGAGGGTACTAATAACTCAATGTCAATGCACGAAAGTATGATGCGCTCACTTTATTTATGTTAATTATAAACATGAAAAATACACTGTCATATACAATTGTTATTACTTAAAATAATACTTGGTTAAGAGCTTCATATATATGTGTTGCGTTACAAGTATTACCCACCCATTTGAGTGAAACAATTTTCATTTGCCAACTCACAGTTTCTTTTACCATCTTTATTTATGATTGATATAAATCCACGTGCAGAAACAGAAAATATTGCAAGTTGCATGTAAAAATACGCCAATTCTAAAATATAGGATATCCAACACCTAAATGTATTTTGAAGTACTTTCAATTTTTAACTACTACTTTTTGCAACTTGTCTTGAGGGTACCCAATAACTCAATGTCACTATACAAAAATATGTGACACGACACCTATATTTATATAATATTAAAAAATCAAATTAAACTAGAACTGAAAAAATATATTTCAATATGAACTAGGATAAACAAAATCTAACTAGACATGAATTAAATAAAACCAAATATCAAGTCATAAACCACTTAGGATTCCCACTTTCGGTTTATATACGTGAACTCAAACTTGCTAAAGAGTTTTTGTTGGATCAGAATGACTATGGCAGACAGTAGAAAACCAAAGGAAATTGAGAGAGGGATGGTGAAAGCACTCTACTTCCAGTTGGCAAAAGGCATATTAACAAATTATAGATGTAAGAAGCAGTATATGAGGGGAAAAAATTTTGCTCATTTCTGAAGATATCATTTCATCTGTAAAATGATTCAGCATTTTGGTAATGCTTGGATACAGAAGTACAACATGAATTGTATCATCCTATTATTTTCAGATCACTGCCCCAAGATATCTGATATTGATTTATTGATCCCTTGAAACAATTCTTGCCTGTCATTGGAAAAATAAAGAACATGTCAGGTGGAGTGCAATGATATGACTATGACTGAAGTGAAGCAGACAATTCAATGTGCATGGTTGGACCGACAATACTAACATTTGCATGAAGAATTTGTAGAAGCTTGAAAACAAAATGTGGACATACGAATAACGCAAGTTAGTGGTATTTTTCACTTTATTATATGTGCAAAACAGACATAACAGCTAACAGACACGAAGCAGAGGGCGGGAGGGGGTAAGATTGGAGACACTAGATAAGAGAAGGCAACCTTTGACAGAGTTTTTACCTGTTGGGCTTGAATAAGAGGTATCTGTATACGAACCACTACAAAAGAGAGAACAGGAAATGCGTTAAGTCAATGATTGCCGAGGAAATCAGAATAACAACATATTAAACTCACTATTTGACACCTGAAACAATAAAGGAGACAGAAATCTTTCTATTGTTCCTCAATAAATACAGGAGGAAATAAGTGTGCTTCAATACTTACAGAAGAAAACAATATCCCGATGAATTCAAACACACCTGGAATGAGAGGCAGTCTGTCGATTGCCTATTCAGAACTTAAAAAACATCAGTACATTCACAATTCCTAAAAACAAAAATCTTTGAATCTCTCAACAGTATAATTTAAAGCAACATTACATCCTCGTAGCGAATACACTGGAAAGAATAACAGCCATTATGGGCCTACGAATGATGTAAGACTACTAGTATGAGGTCATATGTTGCACTAGTAGTGTTTCCAGCAGGGGTTATTGGAGCTCAATATGTTCTTGGATAGGTATTGTCAATTGATATGGTCATAAAGATATTGTCAACCACCGAAGAGGCGATATTGTGGACTTCTCAATGTGGTATGGACATATAATAGGAGCTCAATATGCTCTTGGATAGCTATTGTCAATTGATATGGTCATAAAGATATTGTCAACCACCAAAGAGGCAATATTGTAGACTTCTCAATGTGGTATGGACATATAATAACTCCAGCATCTATGTATAAAGCAACAAAAATTACCGCAACAAAATTCGAAGAAGCCCAGAAACCAACAATAGCAGCAATTCCCAACCCAATTACAGCAATCCGGTCTTCAGGCTTGTCCCACTGTTTCAACAATCAAACAAGATGCAATTCAACCAATCCAATCATAAAAAGTAAGGTCAGAAGATCTATGTTGCTTTACAGAGTCAATGTCCAGACTTTTTTTTTTCTTCTAGGGGGAGGTGGGTGAAGGCCGAAGGGGAGTGTAGCATGGAATCTTACAATCAACAGAAAATGTAACGATGCAAAACTGCAAACAATGAACGAAACAGACTGAAGATTAATTGACAACTCCATTTGGTGTCTTTTGCCAAGAGAAATGAGCAGTTGGTTAATTCTGTTTCTCGTATGATTATCACTATAATTAACTCTTGGAATCAAGATATGAGCGCCGAAAAGGGAAAGAAGGGGAACTCACAATATTCTTTACTGATTTAACAACACTTGGGGAGGATAAGGATTCAGAACTTTCACTGGTAGCCTTTGTTGTGATGGCCAGGTGACCTTGTTTTGCTACAGAAATAATAACAGTCAGAAGGTATCTGTAAAATATCAGTACTACTGATTCAATTTGAAAGCATGAAAACAAACCAAGGAGGAGACACAACATGAATTGAGCAGGAGAAATTTCATAACTACCAAGGTGATTTATCAGAATCTTAATATGACGTGGCATCTTCAATAAGCTTTCAATGTCAATCTTACCTGGTTAAGACTCAAGCAGTATCACTAGTTCTATAACTGTTTATTTGAGACCTGTATCTTGTAAACCAAATGAACCTTCATGAATGTTCTATTTACAGGTTCATTCACCTCCATTTCATAGTAGCCAAAAGTCAATAACAAATTCAGGATAGCCTCGCTCACAGGCTCATTTACTTCTATCTATAGTAAATACGGAATAGCAATATTTCTTTTGCTAGTAAATGATGTATGTTCATTGAGTATCTCTAACTCTTCTTGTTAAGTCTTCTCTATGGACTAAACACACTACATAAACGAGAAACATCCATACTAGTCTTTAAACTATCTAGTGAAATGTAGCAAAAACAACAGGTGATTTATTGCCAACTGTTCAAACCTTGATGGATAGAGTTATCTAGTAATTGTGTTAGTGGCAGGTATTCCGTGGATTTAATGACGCTACAGTTATTTTTTTTATAAAAAACTAGTGAAAAGTAGCATCATCCATGTTACAATCCCAGTTTTACTACGGATCAAATTTCACTTATGAAATTGCAACACAATAACTCAAAATTATACTTCAATAAGACTAATTGCAGAATGAAACTGTAATTGGGGATGTTGAAGAAGAAAACTTACTGGTGGGGACGAAAAGAGTAGAAGTGTGAACAGTTCCGAAAAGGGTTTGTCTACCAGTAATGGCGGGCGGAGGAGGATGCAGCTTAGCTACTACGATTGAAGCCATCTGAGAATTTCAACTTTGTTTTTTGTCAAATGGAAACAACAATTAAGCAGTGATGGAGGATATACGAAGAAAGTTGGAACTATTTGAAGCAGATTGGGCAGTGAAGAACACGCAGCCATATACGCCACAACAATAATAAGAGCAAAAGCCGAACGTGGGAACTGGGAATCAGAAGGCCGGCTCTGCTTCACAAAAATTAACCAGTCAGAATTATACGGGTATCAGTAACTTAGAGACTAATTATGACAAATTAGTTATAGAAATAAATATCAAAAACACACTAAAATTATCTATGCTTTTTTTAGTTTTATACCTAAACTAGTCAAACATGTCCGCGCGTCGCATGATCATAAGAAACATATTCAAAATTATTAATCTCTCTATTTTTATGAAAAATAAAATGCTTATAAACAACATACATTTGGATTCATTCAAAAATGTAATCGGTAACAAAATCTAAGAAATATTAACGTATATAGAACTCAAATTAAACTACATTAAGGAAAGCCTAAAACCAATGGTAATACTGATTTTTTGGCAGTACTTTGAACTTTTGAAGTCAAGATCAGTAGCCTCCTCAGGGACTTTTAGGTAACCAATTGTTTATATTGACGATCACAATCACCATGTATTTTTAAACCCATTTGTTTTATTCAGATTTAATATCTCAAAAGATTACTCAACTTAAGAAATTTATCTAGCAAAGTCATTAAATTTTGTTTTGTTTCAGTAAAATTACTCAACTTATGTTTTTGTATCAATAAAATCATTCAACTAAATTTATCATTAATTAAATATATGATATTATTTATATTGATTTACATGCAATTAGACCCAAATTCATTCACAATTCTCCCATTAACCCAATTAGAAAACCCAACACTTCCCGTAATGAGTCTTGGTTGAGTGATTTTATTGATACAAAAACATAAATTGAGTGATTTTACTGATATAAAACAACATTTAATGACTTTACAAAATAAATTCTCAAAATTGAGTGACTTTTCGAGATATTAACTCATTTTATTCGTGCATTAGTGTAAAATTTGAATCTTCAAATATTAGCTCATAAAGATATTCTCCCCTCATATAATTGTACTACAAGTAATTAAGTATCATCACATTTTACGAATGAAGGGAAATGAGATCTCTTACCTTGATAAAATTTGAATAGAAGAAAATAATTTTTTAGATTTCTTATGTGTAAAATCGAAAATTTCTTGTGAAAAATCTTAAAACTAAAACAAGTTTGTATAGGCTAGAAAATCATTTCTCCCTATATATAGATTTTTTTTGCTACTCTACAATAATATTCTCAGATTTTTAATATTGAAGGGAAATGTGTAACTACAGACGTAATGTGATGTTCATCAACTCTACCTATATATAAGTATATATACAAGTAATTTATTAATTGAAATCTGACTTAAACTTTCTTTAGCCATTTTCATAAATCATATTCTTACTTTCTACTACTTTAATTTTTTACACCCATGCATGTTGTTAAAACTTAGTGTCAGAGGAAAAGATTAATGTACTGCTCATCGACCATATAACCAAATTGACTTGTGAAAGATAATGTACCCTATAATCAAGTATTCTGTGAAAAAGATCAGATGATACATAATGCGGTTTCTAATTAAGAATTAATAAAAAGAGAAAAAACTCAAATGGTAGAAAACAAAACATTATACTAATTAATGGTTCATTGCCTCCTGTGTTGCCTCAACTACTATGTTGTTTTGGACTTAACATTTGCTCGAATTCTCAATCTTGTGAAGATCAATACACAATACAATTACTTAGCGCTCTTCTCCATTCTTTGATGCCTTCTTCAAAGAGAAGATTAAAAATGAAATTCTTCGCTGTAAAAGGATTCTATTAACTAAAATTATTTTACAAAAGTAAGTATCCCAAAAATGTTAGTACTAATAAACATGCAAGATCCATCATCAAGAACTTATCAAGTTGTAGAAACGAAATTCTTTTCGAGTTTAAACGTTTGAAAATAAACATTCAAAAAAAAATTATACAGAACTTTCTACCCTCTACATTATTCAACAAAGCTATGCGCCTCACCTTTTACGATTTAACTCTTCTCGTTGAAAGCATACGAGATACATTAACTGAGTTGTATTCACAAGGCTACAAGGACTAAAGTGTGCCAATGTGAATATCTATATATCTGCTAGTGTGCCAAACTGTGCCAATGTGTATGTCTTGTGCTTCAATGGGGGATATATCTATATATTTGAGGAGGAGCCTTCTGGAATATGAAAACGGCTGGTATAAAGGCCATTATTTATGGCCAGACGTGGAGCAACAATCCAGCAAAACGGCGCAAACTTTATTTATTGATTCTTTCCTATTTTATTTATGAGAATAAAGGATTAGATGAGAAAAATTGCAAAAAAAAAAGATAATTCTAATTGCTGACCATTGGGTGCCACATCAATTTTTTCTTTTTCTCCTTTATATATATATATATAGACTAGAGAATTGTACGTATACCTTTCTTATTTTGATTTTCTTTTAACCATTCTTTAAATTTATTTAAAATAAATATAAATTAATTATAATTTGAAAACTTTGTCCTTTTGTATTAATTTCTTCATATTAATTCACATTATTTTTAAAAATGACTTATATAATGAAAGTTTTAAAAATAAATCAATATGAAGAAGTGTGAATCTTTGATTGATAAAAAAGAACACGTTTATATATATTTATATAATATATATTATAGTATAAACTTATTTGTGTTGATTTATTTTTAAAGTATTTAATAAATAAGTCATGTTTTTAATAATATGCATTAATATGAAGAAATTAATACAAATAAGGGAAAATTTGTCAAGTTATAATTGATTTATATTTATTTTAAATAATTTTAAAGCATGGTTACAAAAAAATTAAAATAAGGGATGTAGGCGTAATATCGTAAACTACAGAAAAGGTGAGTGTTATAGAGCGAAACCCAAATGAATTATCCCTTTTTTTTTATTAAAAAAATAATTTTTGATCTCTATCAATGTCATGTCTTCTTTTTTCTCCAGTTATAACATCATTAATTGTTCTAATTATATTATTTTATCAAGAAAAATACCAACATGAATTGTTTTTTGTTAAACTAAACAATTAATATTGAACAAAAAAGAGAATTTATTCTTAAGCAATAAGCTATAATATATATATATATATATATATATATATCCTTTAATTAATTTCATTTCTATTGTACATAGCAAATATTTCATAGTAAATTATGATACACATAGATACAAGCATTTATTGGCAATTGACCCTTTAAATTTCTTTTAATCTAAATAAAAGTTAAAAAAATATTTTCTATAATTGTTATTAAATAAAATAAAAATGAAATGAAAATTAAAAAGAAACTAAAACAATCATTGAATTACATTTTTTCTGGCATATACTCTTTCCCTGTCGTTTATCCTTCACTAATGCCTCTACTATTGTTTTGTTCTTTTTTCTCCCTATATGTTGTACAAGTTAAAGAAAACACACAATATATATATATATATAAAATTAAAAAGGTAAAAGAATTGTGCTATACAAACTACAAAGTAGTAGTGATTCAACTTCATTAAATTAAAGTTTGCTAATAATTACTTTTAACAATTGAAGAAATGAAACAAATCCGTTACTGATTTAAATGTTAAGTATTACTCAATAAAAACTAATCTCCTCCTCATAATTAAGACTCATAAATATGTTATAGTAAAAGTTCTAATTTCATAATTATATATAATAAAAATATTATAATAAGGATAAAGAAATAAAAATATTATAATACCGATATTTCGATATAAAAAACAGCTATGAAAAATTAAATATGAATAAAAGAATCATATACCTTTTTATAGATTTATTACAACAAAAATTTGGAAAATTTGTCAATTGAAGAACAAAAGTTAATATTTATTT
>JAJONR010009166.1:0-23901 GCA_029582245.1 Solanum etuberosum
AACATATAGAGAAACAATTTCAAACTTTTATATTCAATTGAAGTAACTTTTAAAGTTTTTAAATTATATGTAGCTCATCTTCTATAAATAATTTTTCAGCTTTCTAAGAGCATGTTTGGATGTGCTTATAGATTTCGCCTTGTGAATCAAAATTATAAATTAGAAATTCTAACCCTGTTTCTAAAGAAGTAACATATAGAGAAACAATTTCAAACTTTTATATTCAATTGAAGTAACTTTTAAAGTTTTTAAATTATATGTAGCTCATCTTCTATAAATAATTTTTCAGCTTTCTAAGAGCATGTTTGGATGTGCTTATAGATTTCGCCTTGTGAATCAAAATTATAAATTAGAAATTCTAACCCTGTTTCTAAAGAAGTAACATATAGAGAAACAATTTCAAACTTTTATATTCAATTGAAGTAACTTTTAAAGTTTTTAAATTATATGTAGCTCATCTTCTATAAATAATTTTTCAGCTTTCTAAGAGCATGTTTGGATGTGCTTATAGATTTCGCCTTGTGAATCAAAATTATAAATTAGAAATTCTAACCCTGTTTCTAAAGAAGTAACATATAGAGAAACAATTTCAAACTTTTATATTCAATTGAAGTAACTTTTAAAGTTTTTAAATTATATGTAGCTCATCTTCTATAAATAATTTTTCATCTTTCTAAGAGCATGTTTGGATGTGCTTATAGTTTTTGCCTTGTGAATCAAAATTATAAATTAGAAATTCTAACTTATGACTTATTTGTCTTTTTGACTAATAATTTTTTTTTATCCAAACACTACAAAAGTCTAAAAACTATTTTTACTTTAAAACATCAATAACAAAAAAAAAAGGCTCAAAGTGGTGCTTGTCTAGTTATGCAAAAAATAAACTATAAGAAGATCCTATGATTCGATATATGAGAAATTAAATAGGTGCAAGAATCGATAGCTTCAGATGAATTAACCATCTTATGAATTGTAGTGTAAATGTCAAATACCTTATCTATTTGACTAATTGAGAGAATTAACCAAAATCAGAAATCTTCGATAATCCAGTGTCATCCAATCAAATGTGTTTCTGTAAATATCTATTTTAAATATTTTTACGATATAAATTGAAAATATCAATAACAAAAAGAAATACATTAAATTAAATCAATTATCTCATTCGAAATTCAATGTTCATTCTAGTAAATTTCATGTGAAGAAAAGTATCTTACTCAAAAATAAGTGTTTGATAGGCTGAATAAAATTCCAATTGATATGAACTTATACAAGTACATATAGATGAAGGAGTGAAAGACCATACAATGTCATAAATTTTCATAGCTCACATATTCTTACCATATCATATGTCACCTGCTTCATGAAGAAAAGTTGGAACTACAAATTATTATTTTTGGCTAAATGCATTACTGACAAAAACTGAAAGTTAATTATCTTGTACAATTGTATACATTATATAACTCCCCAAATGTCTTTTAAGTTCTCCATTATCCTACATAAACGTGACATTTTATTGTTCTTTAATGGAAGAAAAATATTTTAAGAATATATTAAACATGATTAAGAGAATTCAATGGGTGATTGTTGAGGTCTTTTTTACATAGAATTTAAATGAGAAAAATAGGAAAAAATGTCAAAAAAAGGAGAAAAAAATAAATGCAAATGGTGGCCTTAGAGAGGTGCCACATCACCTTTTCTATATTCAACTTTATATATATATATATATATATATATATATATATATAGAGAGAGAGAGAGAGAGAGAGAGAGATTTTAAGGGAGATTGATTAAGTTTAGCATTGATTTTAGGAGAAATTTCAAATTAAAACTCGAAGAAGATGAGGATTTTGGAATCGTCTTGCATCTGTATTAAAATTGAATCAGATCTGTTTCATAATTGTATTAAAATTGAATTAAAATCATGAACAATGCATTTATAATACATATTTCAAATATATCCTCTTCTTGGTGATACCAATTAGAATAATTTAGGTAATTCACTTATAATATATTTATAATACACGCACAACACATATTTAATACATATTACAAACATCACTTCTTTCTTAATGATAGAAATCAAAATAATTTATAAGACACATATAATGCATGTTTCATTCACGAACAATGATATAAGTTTAATTTAGTTTATTTGATCATTGTCTTGTCTTTCGTTAGTTACGTTTTTCATTCACTCTTAATTCTCTCTTCTAATTCAACTTTATATTGTGTAATACAATTTTAATGCAAATTTAATTCACTGTCTGGTCTTTTATTAGTTACGGTTTTTATTCATGCTTTGTTCTCTCTTCTAACTTAACTTTAATATTTGTGTAATACACTTTTAAATACAAGTTTAATTCATTTTACAATTTATTGGTTTATTTGTTACAATTAGATTACTTGTTTAATTCATTATTGATACAAGTTTTACTCAGTTTACAGATCAAAGAATGCTCTTTTGTTTGCTACATTTTGCATTCATGTTTAATTCTCTTCTAATTCAACTTTAATATGTGTGTAATACATTTTTAATTCATTTTGCAGTTTATTATGTCTCTTCATTTGTTACGATTAGATTACTTGTCTAATTAATTATTGATCCAAGTTTTATTCAGTCTAGAATCATTGACTATTCTACGAAAGAAAGTAGAGACAGAAAGAGAAAGAAAGAGAAAGAAAGAAAGGGAAAATGAGCAACGGTAAGAGAGGGAGAAAGAGCAACAAAAAAGAAAGCAAGGGAGAAAGAACAATAGAAAGAAAGAAAGAAAGAAAGAAAGGGAGAAAGAGCGAGACAGAGAAAGAGCGAGAAATTAAAAAAGGAGAGAGAAAGAAAAGGAGAAAGAGGCGAGAGACAAAGACAAATCCAATAAAATATATAGTATTGTTATATATTGCTATAAATGGTAATAATTAAAGAATATATTTAAAATAAGTAACTATTTTTTAAAAGGGATCCACTCAAGTAATTAATCCAATTAAAAAAGGCGAGAGAAAAAAAGAGGAGAAAGAGGCGAGAGACAAAGACAAATTCAATAAAATACATAGTATTGTTATATATTTCTATAAATGGTAATAATTAAATAATATATTTAAAATAACTAATTATTTTTTAAAAGGGATCCACTCAAGTAATTAACCCCCTTTTTAATGACTTTTATTCATTCTTTTTTTTTTTTGACATTTTTCCTACCTAAAGTTATCTAGATATAATTTTTCCATAGTTTTTTAACTATAAATCCTTCATTAAAAACTTTTAATAACATCAACATCTATACAATAATATCTACAATCTCATTGGTTTAATATCTGTTGGAATGTATGCGTCCACTATACGTCAACAGATCAGGTCCCTTGACTCAGCAAGAACAGTAACTCAAATAAAAGTGCCGAAAATAAATGGCTCAAAGTAAATCAGGCACAAGGATTTTACGTGGAAACCCCCTTGCTCAAGGGCGGTGAAAACCACGACCTGTCCTCACAGAATTTCAACCCAAACTCCATTTCACTCAAACAGAGCAACGATTCAGATTACAAACTCTTGCAACCTAGGAATTTAACACTAAATCCCTTCCCCCTCAATGTAGCATAACTTAGACTTCAACTAAGAAACACACAGGTTGCCCACTAAACCACCACACTCTAGATGATTTAGACTTTGACTAAGAAACAACAATGTTGCCCACTAAACCACCTAACTCTTAGATGATTTGGAATTCAACTAAGCAACAACAATGTTGCCCACTAAACCAATCAACCTTAACTGATTTAGACTTTTTGCTGAACCGAACAAAAATCTAATTCCTTTATAACACATGAATAGATTTACAATGTAAGCACATAAGATACAAAGCTCAAAATACAACAAAGACTTTTCAACAATCTATCAGGTCCCTTTGTTGAGTTGAGCAGTGTTCTTCCTTGAAGATGGCCTTCTCTTCTTGAGCTTATGAATTTTCAGAAATTTAAAGTTTTGTTTGCCAAATCTTGGTTTGTGTTTTGTGTTTTGTGTTGGGAGATTATATGAATGAACACAAACTTCTTGAGACCGCCCATTGGCTGAGATCCTGCCTCTCTGGAAAGACGTGCACCTACCACATCAGAAGTGGCAGCTATTCTGACAGCTGTCTTGTCGTCTTTTCACACACGCAGTCTTGTAGGGATCAGGTCCCTTGCAAACTTTTCTTAGTGAGTTCTTGAGAAGACTTGTTGGCTCTCTCTCCTTTTGAATGAATGAATCTTCTTGTTGCTTGTCATTTTGATTATATCGACCAAAAAGAGTTATTGACCATTGGACAAAAAACCTCTTCCATTTCTATTGGTGAAGTACGCTGACGACTTCACCAACCCACTGACAGGACAGCTTTACAGCTGTACACCATTATAAATCTGGATGAGAGAACTCTGCCAGGGACCGGATCCCTGCACTTGTGAGCCACTGAAACAAACAGCCTCGTACGCCCTTTCTATTGGTGAAGTACACTGTACTTTTCACCAACCATTCTGACAGGACAGCTTTACAATTGTACCCTACTTTGAATCTGGATGAGAGCACTCTGCCAGGGACCGGGTCCCTGCATTTGTGAGGATCATCAAAACACCCTTTTTGATGATGACGCACAAATGTTCCTCACACTGAGTCTATTCATTCATTTGCCATGTCGTTAGTCCCGATAACAAGGATCTGGTTCCTTGTTATATCCCTAAGTTTGTTAAATCAACAAAACTTAACATTAGCTCCAGAATAACATTTTCCCCCTTTTCGATGATTACAAACTTATTCACCAGTTCCCCCTTTCACCAGTTCCCCCTATCAACAAGACTCTTCAGGTAAATGGATAGGTCCCTTTCATTCCCGAAGTTTGTCAAATCATTAAAACTTCACATCAGCAACAAAATAATATTTTTCCCCTTTTTGATGATGACAAACTTTTTCAACCTCTTCCCCCTATCGGCATGACCATGTCCTCTTCAAGTAGCTAACATCCTCTTCAAGTAGCTAACATCATTGATCTCATACCTTAACAATTTCCCCCCTTTTGACATCATAAAAAAGGGTTAAAGTAGTAAATCAAGTTGACAGAAATACAGTTCAAGCAGATTCATGGCCACTTGGGCAACACTGAGCATGAGTAAAAATGCATAAAGTAATGATAAAAGTCAGTAGAAACAAGACATTTGCCCTTCATAAATAAAAGATCAGCAATCAAAGCATTGCAGATATCATTACGAATGAGAACCATCACAATACCCACTGAGTTTCAATAGAAAAAGAGGAGGACTGGCAAGGGAATTTAGGAAGAGAGGGGATGACTTAGAAGCAAGGGATGGGAAGAATAGAATTAGTAGAACTTATCCCTTAGCATGGTTTTTTAGAAGCTTCTCTTAAAGTTCAGCATGCTTTGCTGCCAACCTTCGGGGCTGCCAGTTTTTTTTTTCAACCTGGTCCCTCTGATGATCCTCCAGAAGCTAAGCCTTCAAACAAAATATTTTAGTATCCCTGTTAGCAAGAGCAACTGTCATAGCTTCCATATCAAGCCTGAGTTTCTCATGACAGAAAGATTAGTAAGATTAAACTTACTCAAGGCCTCCGAGATTAATAGATCAATAATTGAGGAACCATTTCATTTTTTTTCAAGGTCAGACACCCTCCTATTCAGAATACTTTGAGCTCTCAGAATATCACCCTCTTCCTTTTTGAATATCATCTTTTCCACCTTTTTCTTTTTGCTTGCCGGACCTGGTCCCTCGTCACACTCAAAAATTTCTCCATCCGAAAATTCTCCAGTAGGAACAAAGGGTTTAAACATTTAAAGTGTTTTTAAGAGAGGAGAAAAGAGGGTTTTGAAAAACTCTGATTTTTGGAAGGGGATTTTAATTTTCTGTTGAGATGGAAAGAAAGGTGAAGTATAAAGGAAGTGAAAGGGTGTATTGTGTGAAAGGAAGAGTCATCTTGGCATGTAAATGATGGGACAATGATCAGATACCTGAATGACAGACATGTGGCAATTGCATAATTCAAAATGCAATGTTAAGAGTGCTAACCTTCGAGAACGGACCGGGTTCCTCTCTGTAGTTTGAATGTGATTGCCTTGATCTGTCCTGACCTCCCTTTTCCTTCAGCGCTTTTGCCATGTGTGTATACCTACAAAAGGTATGAGACTGAACTGGCTAAAACATATATAACTGAAAAACAAGGATACCTGCTCCCTTTGCATAGTTAGGAAAGGGTTGATTGCTTCAGGCAGGATCCATTCAATCAGGTTTCAGCATTCCCAACTTCAGTTTGATGATCCACAAGAATTGAGCACATCAAGCTGCACCTGCTACATAATCCTCCTCAGTTGTTGAAAGAGCAACTGAAACTTGCCTTTAGTTCCCTATGAGTGAGAGATCAACCTAGAACATAAGCCATTCATGAGGTACTCTTTCTATCAACTGGATACCCAACATGATCAACATCACCTTGTTCCTCAAAGTGAAAAAGTCTCCTGATGGACAGAATAGAACCAGGTCCCTGTTTTCTTCAAATGTCTTAGGATTCTCTTAGCAGCCTTCAAATGTGATTCCGTTGGAAAATATTGGAATCTTGCATAAATCCTAACACTTGCATCAATTACATTTGGACCAGATCCATCAGCATCCTGCTTTGAGTTGGTCCCCATGGGAGCATTAATGTTTTGGCTTCCATAATATGAAAACTTCTTCAGTAACTTCTCTGAGGTGGAACCAGGTCCTTGTTCTTGACAAACTGGTCCTTGTTTAGAGCTTTGGTGAAGATGTCAGCCACTTGATTTTTCATTTTGCAAAGCGTTAGAAGTTTGCTTGATCTACAACTCCAAGAAGAAATTTAATTCTTCCATCATGCTCACTTCAAAACTCATTACTCATGAGTGCAACAAACTCTTCACACAACACCTCATAAGTTGCTTCAAGGATGATATCATCGATATATATTTGAATAATCAGCAAGTCCTTTCCTTTGTGATTTCAAGAAGAGGATTTTGTCAATTTTACCTCTTTTGAAGCCATTGTTGAAGAGGAGCTTGGACAACCTGTCAGCTTATCGGGGAACTGAGTGTCATACTTTGCTTCTTTCAAACTGAGCTTGATCAGCTTCTTCATTCTCACCTTCAGAATTTACATTATCAGTTTGAACTGCATCATCTTTGTTCAGCATTGTCTGCCGGACTGGGTCCCTCATCAGGTTCATCATCTGCATCAACTTTTTTGGAATTGCTGGATTCTTGAAGATGATATTCTTCAGCAAGTTCGTTGTTTAACCCATCTCTCTGAATATGAAGCAACTCTTCCATCTCAGAAACTTCTTTGTTTTGCAGCTTCTCAATTCTTCCAGACTCATCATAAGTCACATGAACACTTTATTCAATGCACAATTCTTGTTTTTGTGCACCTGATAAGCCTTGCTAGAGGAAAAATATCCCACAACTATTCTTTCATCATCATTAAGATCAAACTTCTCAATATCATCCTTTTGGTCACAAAACATGTAGTATTCACCACTTCAGCCTGAAGGATGGTCTGATCTGTTTCCTTTTAACACAAGCATCACAAACTTTGTCATCTACAAATTTTATTTTGGACAGACAGCGGACCAGGTCCATTGACACAAGTTTGTGCAGGAGAGAAGCACTCACATGACCAAGTCTCATGTATCATAGATCAGTATTCTCACCTTGAGCATCAAGGGAAGTGAGAATGTTACAACAAGCAGTGTTTAGATCAGCAGTACATGTTTTTCATCTCCTTTTTGTCAACATCATCATCCGAGAGATTAAGTTGTGACCGCCTATTTATCTGATAAGAACTTAACTCAATTTTCTTTATCACAAATCCGTGAAACACTTAGAAGATTGTAATTCAACCCATTGGTATAGTACACAGCTTCAAAAGAGTGTTCCACGGACTTTCAAGTCCTGCCTACACCAAAGAAGTACCATTTCTTGCCATTGCCAAAAGAGACACCTCCACCTTGAAGTGCCTTGAGAGAGAGGAAGTTTTTAGTTTTCTAAGTCATGTGCTTTGAGCATCCACTATTAATAAACCAACACTGACTGATGCTACATCCTCTCACTTGCATAGCAAATCACTTGTTAGCCTTGGGAACCCATTTGAGACGGAGTTCCAAGTAAACATATAACAGAGTGGTAAGAAAATCTTTTGTCCAATGAGGCAGACTAATTTTCTTCAACTTAGGACCAGAAGCACGACCAGGTCCCTTCTTCTGTCTGTTCCTCAGTTTGGAATAGTTTGAGGAACTTTCTTGAGACCTTTTCCAAGCTGGACAGTCCTTCTTCAGATGCCCATTACGAGCACAATAAAAACACAGCATATTGTCAGACACAGACACATATTTGCTATGAGGATTATAAAGAGGACTTATGTTCCAGCTTCCTAAACCCTTCCCATATTTTTGACCTTGACTGGTAAGATTGGAAAGCAATTTTAAAGAGTTAGTCCATTTGAGAGATTTTTTTAGTTCTTCTCTGAGACGGACCAGGTCCCTCTCCAACTGATAATTTCTCTCCAAGGCCAATTCAAGTTTTGTTTCAGCAGTATTCAAGCTATTTTCTAGCTTGATTTGCAAGCTGCTAGCCTCTCCATTTCCTCTGCCACATTTCTCACTCAATATCTTGAATTTTTCCTTGAGTTCTAGGTTTTCAGTTTCCAGAATTGTTAATTGTTCTTCCACAACAGACATATGGTCCACCAAGGCTACCTTTGCTTCATGAAAGATATCTAGGCTGTTGTTTATCAAGTCCTTTTCAGTTGTCAACTCAGTGATAGAGTCAATCAAAACAACTGCTAGACTTCTCAACTTCTTAACAGAGTAAACATGCAGGTTTTGTTTAAGATCAGAAAGGGTTACCTCTTCTTCAGCTTCTTCATCATCAAATTTTGCCATAAAAGTAAACGTGGCATCAAACACATCTTTATCATCTTTGACTGCAAGCATGGATGCATCTTCAGAGTCACTTGAGGAATCACCCCAGATAGCAAGAGCCTTCTTCACCCCATAATCGGCAGTTTCTCTTCTGCTTGACTTGTCACGGACCTGGTCCCTTCTTTTATTTTTGCCTTTGAGAGTGAGACTGTCCTTTCTTCTGTCCATCTCATGAACTTGAAGATGTTCAAATAGAGCATCCAACGATAGTACTTCAGGATCCCCTGCCTCATCGACAATATCAAGTTCATCAGTCCAAGATCTGGGAAGAATCTCCAATATCTTAGTAACCTGCTTCCACGCAGTGACAGGTTCTTCTAGGAACATGAGCTCATTTGTAATGGTGGAGAATCTAGTACGCATTTCATGAATAGATTCACCTTCTTCCAAGGTGAAGCTTTCAAACTGAGTAGTTAAGAGATCTAACTTAGATTTCTTTGTTTGCTCAGTACCTTCGTACACAATTCTCAAGCGATTCCAGATTTCGTTGGCTGATTCACTAGATGAAATCAGATCATATTCATTTGCTCCGATTCCACACATTACGAGCTTCCTAGCTTTGTGATTTTTCTCAACTTCCCTTTTGTCAAAGTCATTGTATTGCTGTCGGGTTTTGAGAACAACCCTTGTGACATCCCCATCTTTTACTTCTATAGTTGGCACATAGGGACCCTCACAAATAACATCCCACACCTCACAATCCTCAGCTATTATATAGTCAAACATGCACTTTTTCCACCACCAATAGTATTGACCATCTAACAGAGGTGACTTCGTTGGAGACTGACCTTCTTGCAAGCTTAGTGGAGAAGCCATTCTTCACATGAATCTCTCTCTTGGTCTTAACCAGATAGAGAGCCCAAGCTCTGATACTAATTATTGGAATGTATACGTCCACTATACGTCAACAGACCAGGTCCCTTGACTCAGCAAGAACAGTAACTGAAATAAAAATACCGAAAATAAATGGCTCAAAGTAAATCAGGAACAAGGATTTTACGTGGAAACCCCCTTGCTCAAGGGTGGTGAAAACCACGACCTGTCCTCATATGATTTCAACCCAAACTCCATTTCACTCAAATGAAGCAACGATTCAGATTACAAACTCTTGCAACCTAGGAATTTAACACTAAATCCCTTCCCCCCTCAATGTAGCACCTCTACTACAAAGAAAGTAACTAACCAATAACACTATTGCCCACTAAGCTACCTACCTCTTAGATAACTTAGACTTCAACTAAGAAACACACAGGTTTCCCACTAAACCACCACACTCTAGATGATTTAGACTTTGACTAAGCAACAACAATGTTTCCCACTAAACCACCTAACTCTTAGATGATTTAGAATTCAACTAAGCAACAACAATGTTGCCCACTAAACCAATCAACCTTAACTGATTTAGACTTTTTGCTGAACCGAACAAAGATCTAATTCCTTTATAACACATGAATAGATTTACAATGTAAGCACATAAGATACAAAGCTCAAAATACAACAAAGACTCTTCAACACTCTATCAGGTCCCTTTGTTGAGTTGAGCAGTGTTCTTCCTTGAAGATGGTCTTCTCTTCTTTAGCTTATGAATTTTCAGAAATTTAAAGTTTTGTTTGCCAAATATTCGTTTGTGTTTTGTGTTGGGAGATTATATGAATGAACACAAACTTCTTGAGACCACCCATTGGCTGAGAGCCTGCCTCTCTTAAAAGACGTGCACCTACCACATCAGAACTGGCAGCTTTTCTGACAGCTGTCTTGTCGTCTTTTCACATACGCAGTCTTGCAGGGATCAAGGCCCTTGAAAACTTTTCTTAGTGAGTTCTTGAGAAGACTTGCTGGCTCTCTCTCCTTTTGAATGAATGAATCTTCTTGTTGTTTGTCATTTTGATTATATTGACCAAAAAGAGTTATTGACCATTGGACAAACAACCTCGTCCGTTTCTATTGGTGAAGTATGCTGACGACTTCACCAACCCACTGACAGGACAGCTTTACAGCTGTACACCATTATAAATGTGGACGAGAGAACTCTGCCAGGGACCGGTTCCCTGCACTTGTGAGCCACTGAAACAAACAGCCTCGTCCCCCCTTCCCATTGGTGAAGTACACTGTACTTTTCACCAACCATTCTGACAGGATAACTTTATAGTTGTACCCCACTTTGAATCTGGACGAGAGCACTCTGCCAGGGACCGGGTCCCTGCATTTGTGAGGATCATCAAAACACCTATAATATAACAATATCTTTATTATTTTTTAACTTATCTAATGATGAGGGAGTGGAAGGGATATAATTTAATTAAAGAAAAAAAAGATAGTTGTAATGATATATATATATATATATATACTAGATGGGGGAAATTACGTGCTTAGCACGGGCCCAATATGATGAAGATTATAATTTAAGGAATATCGATGTTTCTTCCAATACAACAAGAAGTGTAAAGTTGGTGTTGATACTTCTGTTGAATGTATGGAGGCTATATTGCTCTGTTTTTGCTTTCTGCAAAAATTAAACACATGTGCGTCATTAGGTTAACGTTAGATTGTTCGGTTAAGATATTAATGGAGTGAGCGAGAAGGATAGGGGTGTATCTTACATCGGGCAGTCGGATGAGATTAAAAAAGTGTGAAAGCTTGCAAGATATTTAGTGAAGAACCTCGACATTGAGTATTTTCAAACAGGGTAACTCAGCATGTGAAAGGGTATGGTTGGCAGATCCATTTGTACGAACTACATCTATAAAGCTCAGTGATCTGTACACACAAGCGCAACCTGTTAAATCACATCATAAAGAGGCGCACATGAAGATTGTAATTGTAGAATTTATGATCACAATTCATGTTTTACAGCGAAAGTAAGTATAAGGAGATAATTATCTCTACATATAAATTGCATGGCAGCATAAATAACAACAAAAGCTTAAACTTTTCATCTGTGTTCTTTATAAGTTTAATGGGAAACTGTAACAGGACAAATTGCTAAGATAAAATTTCAAGACTTGATATTAAACTAACTCATAAAACATTAAGGTTACCATTATCAAGGCATTTGCTATGACAATGAATACAGAATATCAACAATATATTGTGTAAGCTCTTCAATCGCTCCTGTATATAATACAACTATTAGATGACTTGTTAGCATTGTATTTCTTCCCTTGTCCTTCTCTTCAAGTAGAAGATCTTTATTTTAAATGGAAATAATGCTTAGAAAGATACCAAAATTTTTGAAGATGACTAATGGGTTAGTAGATTTGATAAAGGATATCCGATAGGCCAAACTACTATGTGAAATTATACGTCCGATAAGCAGCCTAATTCTACATAAGAATATATTTAAAGTTGAAAAGAGTTAAATTCAAAAGAAGTCAGGTAAGTACGTAAACAAGAGCAGCTCGGTGATATAAAATCTTTTTAAACCAATACATCCAAGAAATTCTAACATAACCTTTGCAAGTAAAGAATTGGGAAAGGAAGCTTTAATCTCAGTCCATATGCATTTATAAAAGTACATCACTAACGCGACTCGAGTCGAAGATAATAAATTGTTGTTGCAAATTTGAGAATAGATGTTTTTGATGCAGCTGAAACATGTTTTCTGGAAAAAATTGAAGATACTTCCTAACTTGAATAGCTTACATAGAAGTTTGTCCTGAAATAAGTGCCCATAATTTTCAAGATCATTGATGAAGAAGTAAGAACACATCTTAAACCACGTTGTTAACGTGGAGTGGTAAAATATTAGGAACCTATCAGCTTCGGTTGTCCTATAAACATGAGGAGTAGTCGATCAACAAATTACTATTCTGGTGAAGAGACTTTCATTCAGTTGTTCACAAAAAAATGATTCTTGTTGTATGATATTTTAAGGATTACTCAAAGCTTCAAATACTTTCAACTTAAGTTGAGATTGGTACATCCATTTATAAACTTCAAATTTTGAATCCTTTATCTATATACCTACTCTTAACTAAGAAATTAAGTGGATGCAAGAATTAAATACAATCAAGAGTTGCATATTCACTTTCTGTTAACTTGTTCTCTGTTGTTGGAGCTATTATATTTCCAATAAAAGTATCTAATTAGTCAAGGTTGTAGGGAGGCTACTCTTCTTTCTTGTCAATCGAGTCACTTTCCCTCATTCCACTCGTTCAATATCATTGTACAAATCCATATGGGCATGTGTGTATTCCCTTATTTTGTGGCATCTCAGGATTTCAATGGAAATATCTTTTGTTATTAAAATGTGATTTATCTAATAAGCAGTGTCTTTTTAGATTTTAGTAATAAAATAAATTATTTTATCTAAGTATTTAAAGGAGGTTATTTTGAATAGGAAAGATAGAGCGTAAAGTGATGGGTTAGAGTTCAAGCTTCTAGATGTAGACAAGAAGGTAAATGAGCTGACTTTTCTAAGTAACGAAGAATAACATAATATGAAGCAACAGTAAGGTACACAAACTGGGGAAAGATACGAAGTAAGGTACAAAAACTGGAGAAAGTTATGCAAGATAAACAAATTGATTTACATCTGAGGTAGGAAGAATAAGTCACATCACAAGAAATCTGAAAGAGGCATTACCTGAAATTAATGGATGGAGGAGCAGGGAAAGCATATCGAGAATAAGAGGAAGTTAAAGGAGGGACCAAGCACGAGTCATCACATTCCATACAAAATCTCAATCAACTGCAAAAATTAAGAAAGTATTGCAAACCATTTTCAAACATAGGCACTTGAAGAGTGGCAGATGAGTCAGTGTATTGTGTGTTATAAAGAAAGAAAATGTTTCTCTCTATTTTAACATCTTGCTCTTTCATCAACAGAAGAGACACTCATATCTCTTCTTCTCTATTTAGCACTAAATTATAACTCTTCTGCCTCCCTGTGTGTGGTGTTGTATCAGGTAAATCATTATACTGGCTATTATTATTGATGAATTACATTAACAACAGACATAAATCAGTAGGCCACACTTTCACTTTCAGATAACTATTATAGACCAAGCCTCTATATCAGCTGACATTAGTTGTAGAACTTAAAGTTTGAGCTCGAAGTTAACCAACTGACCTTCTTGTAAAAGAATGTGTTAAAGAAAATGCATTTCAAGAACCTCCGGGGATCCCTGTTCTCTCTCTCTATCTCTCTCTTTTAGCCGTTCAAGATACACATTCATAATGTACAAAAAAATCCATCCATGACATTAAAATTCATTTTATTTTTTCTTCTTTTTCATATTCAGCTTCACTAAATCTTAAACTCTCTTACTCCTGAATAGGGAACTGAGCATAAAGTATCAGCTCATAGTTTCACCATGCCCCAAGTGTCAAATATTGCAATATTTCTCCAGTAATATCAATATTGGAGCTTTTGCTTTACCAAAACCTTTGTTCTGCACAGAATTAGACAAATACAACATATGAAGAGATCACAAAATGAACCTCGTATAAAAAAGTGTACAAATCATACCGATTGGATTTAGATAAAGCACACGAAACCTCATCATGTTTCTCTTAAGTTAGAGGCACAAATGGTTCTTAAATCGCATCCTGTTAGTTAATTAACACCAAAATAAGGAAATTAAACTATGAACACACGTGCTGCTAAATGGCACAATTCAAAACGTTCTTGCCCTAGGAATATTCCAGAAATAAAAGGTTATTTCGAATAGAAGAGAGAAGAGAGTAAAGTGATGGGTTAATGTTCAGGCTTCTAGATGTAGATAAGAAGGCAAATGGGTCGACTTTTTTAAGTAACAGAAAGTGACATATTATTAAGCAACAGTAAGGTACGCAAACTGGGGAAAGGTACGAAGTAAGGTATGAAAAGTGGGGAAAGTTATGAAAGCTAAATGAATTGATTTATATCCGAAGCAGGAAGAATAAGTTTATTAACGAAGTAAAGCTGAACAGATTAAGGGCACATCACAAGAAATCTGAAAGAGGTATTACCTGTAATCAGTGGACGGAGGAGCATCGAGTCAGCGCAAAGCTTTGAATGGGACTATATTTAAGGTTGGAAAATATTGAGTAGACGCACCCAACGTGCACCCTTATGTGCAAAAAGTAACAATTTACAATAATGTGACGACCAATATGTCATACTGGAAAATGTAACGCAAAGAGCATGCTTACCCATTTCGAAGATAGGGAGCGGGCTGCATACTTATTTTACGTTGTCCAAATTGTCTAGAGATTGAGCCAAATGAATTTCGTCGTAGGTAGCTAGTAAATAAGATAAATAAGATGTTTAAAGGGTGTAGGTAAAATGTAAATATGCAACTTAAGATAAGTTAGGTGTTATATATGCTACTAATAATAATGAGAAACATAATGGAGCAGCAGGCTTACTTGTTTTAGAAATGATCAGAGGATTGTGTACTTATTTTTATTTGTTTAAAATGTCTTGGGGTTGAGTTGGTCAAACTTGGTGACAGGCAGCTGGCAAAAAAAATACATAAGATGTGAGTACGCTATTTTGGATAAGTGAAGTGTTGTACACATAGGCAGAGGAAATACATTGCCAGTAAATGAAAACCTTTTTCAAAAAAGCATTGGAGGTTCTCGGATGATAAGTGCAGCCTGATTTGGAAAACCGTCTCTGTACCAACATGATGTTTGCTGCATTGGGGTGTCAATAGTGGGATTTTCAAGAAGGTTATGCCTTGTAGAATCTGTTTTCAGACAACAAGCTAGCAGTAACGCCTCCTTTTTATGAGCAGACACCTGACTATATGTATTTGCGCCGTTTAAGTTGCATAACAACCTTCATTTTTTCTGCATATGAAAAATCGTTCAATTTTTTGAAATCCATCAGCTATAGAATTTAATTTCTGTTTATACCTGCAGATGGCAGAATTCCTCGTGAAACATTTAGAGAAGAGGTAAGCAATGTAAAATCAGAGCAAGCACAAGAAAAAGTCTTAAAGAGGAAATAAGGTTGGAGTATATATAGTATAAGAGATTAGAGAATAAGGCTGTGCAATATGCTATCAAATTGCATTTGCAATGTACTCTATTGACGATTAGATTAGATTGTTGTGTAGTTATGAAGAAGGAAAATATGTGTTGGCGGTAAGAGAAGAGCGTTTGAGATTTGTAAGTGTTATTTGCAGTTTTGATGATTTGACAAACATGGTGCCTTGTAAAGGGACCTGATCCTTGTGTCGATGTATATCCAAATGACAGGCTGTAAAAAGTACAATTGGTTGGTGCACAGTCTCCAACTGTGGCAGAAACCTCGGCCAATAGCATGGCCTCGAAGGTTGTGTCTATTATTCATAAAGGTTATTTTCAATAGACACAACTTTAGTTTTTGCATCTTGAAAATTCTCAAGAACACAAGCAAAAGACTCATTCTCGTGAAGTATCCTCCAAAGAGCAACAGGGACCTGATAGAGATGCATTTGTCACAATTGTCTTAGGATTCATACTTCAGTGCTTACATTTTAAATCTGTTCCTAATCTATAAAGGAATTAGATCGTTTGTTCTGTTTGTAAAAGGTCTAAATCAGTTAGAGTTAACTGATTTAGTGGGCAATGTTGTATCTGCTTAGTTTAAGTCTAAGTTATCTAGGAGTTGATGGCTTACTGGGTAGTGTGGTATCTGCTTAGGCTCAGTAAGTAATAGGCGTATTACTTAGCATTGAGATTAAGAGGTTAATCTCGTTGGTGGTGTAATCTGTGTTTCACTTTTGCTTGAGAAGATTAGTGAAAATAGTTGAAAATCCTATGTGCCAGGTCGTGGTTTTACTCCCTTGAGCAAGGAGGTTTCCATGTAAACTGCTTGTGTTGTTTTCTCCTTATCGTTTATTCTTCATTACTGTTCTTACTGTGTCAAGGGACCTAGTCCATTGACTGATAGTGGACGCACATATTCTATTAATTGGTATCAGAGTGGGTTCTCTCTAGCTGGTTAACACCAAGAGAGAGATTCCTGTAGAAAGATGGCTGCTCCACTGAATCTGGAAGAAGGACAATCGTCAACAAGACCACCTCGTTTCAATGGCCAGTTCTATAGCTGGTGGAAAACAAGGATGCATGACTTCCTAATGGCTGAGGACAACGAACTATGGGATATCGTGCTTGATGGACCCTTCATCCCAATAACGGAAGTGAAGGACGGAGAAATCACAAAAGTCATTCCCAAGACTCGTCAATAGTACAACGAGGCGTACAGAAAGAAGATTGAGAAAAGTTACAAAGCCAAGAAGCTGCTGGTGTGTGGTATAGGTGCTGAAGAGTACAATCACATTTTGGCCTGTGAGTCGGCAAAAGAAATCTGGGATTGTCTCAAGACAGCCCATGAGGGCACGGAGCAGGTGAAGGAATCAAAGGTGGACATGTTGACCACCCAATATGAAAACTTCACAATTAAGGAGGGAGAAACCATTCATGACATGCATACCAGATTCTCCTCCATAACCAATGAGCTACGCTGCCTGGGAGAGCCTATCCATCCCAGTAAACAGGTCAGGAAGATTCTTTGAATCCTTCCTAAGTCATGGGCAAGCAAGGTGGATGCCATTACTGAAGCAAAGGACCTAAAAGTGCTGACGATGGATGCCCTGATTGGAAACCTTCAGACTCATGAAATGAATAGAAACCAAGACACTTCAAAGAAGGAGGTAAAGAAAGATAAGTCCAAAGCTCTCAAGATCTCTTCAGGTAAAATATTTAGTGAAGAGGAGGATATGGATTATCGCACCAGGAGATTCCAAAAAATTGTGAGGAAGCATGGTGGTTTTCGAAAGGGAGTGAACCCTCTCAGGGCTGCAAATGCAAGTGACTTATGTCACAAGTGTGGAAAGGCCAGACATTTCATGAGAGACTGTCCTATGGTTAAAGTTGAAACCAAGGAATATCAAAGACCTGGAGGTGAGAAAGATAGAAAGAGGGACCTGGTACCCGAGATGAAAGCAAGAAAAGCCGCAGCTGATTATGTTGTGAAGAAAGCTTTTGCTGTCTGTGGAGACTCCTCAAGTGAGTCTGAAGAATCAGAATGTCCTGAAGATGCATCCTTGCTAGCTATTAAAGAAGATGAGAATGTGTTTTATGACATGTTCGCATTCATGGCAAAATCTGATGATGAGGAAGATGAAGAAAAGGTAACTCTCTCTGACCTTAAATAAAACTTGAATGCTTACTCTGTTAGAAAGTTGAGACATCTAGCTGCTGTTCTAATTGACTCTGTTATAGAGTTGACAACTGAAAAAGGCTCTATGAACAACAGTCTAGACAATCTCAATGAAGAAAAGATAGCATTGACTGTTCATATGTCCGTTATCGAGGAACAATTAACCGTTCTAGAGACTGAAAAATCTAGAACTCAAGGAAAAATTGAGTATGATGAATGAGAAATCTAGCAAAGGAAAGGGGAAGGCTAGCAGTTTGCAAATAGAACTAGAAGCTAGTCTGAACACTGCTGAAACCAGACTTGTTGTAGCCTTGGAGAGAAATGATTAGATGGAAAGGGACCTGGTCCGTCTTAGAGAAGAACTGAAAATTCTTAGAGATGGACCAACTCCACCAAGTTACTTTCTAACATCACCAGTCAAAGTAATTACAACAGGAAAGGGTTAGGAAGCTTGAACATTAGTCCTCCCTACAATCCCCACAGTAATTATATGTTTGTGTCAGATAATCTGTTATGTCTTCACTGTGGTCGCAATGGTCATTTGAAGAATGACTGTCCAGCCTAGAAAGCCTCACAAGAAAAAAATTCAGTCTATTCTAGACGCAAAGTTGCACAGAACAAGGGACCTGTTCCTATTCCTAAGTCCTCTAACGTGAAAAAGACTAACTTGCCTCATTGGACAAGAAACCCTCTTATTATGCCTCTATCTGCTTACTGGGAACTCAAACTAAAATGGGTTCCCAAGTCTAACAAGTGATCTTTGTTGCAGGGAAGTGGAGGAAGTAGCAGTCAGTGTTGGTTCATGGATATTGGATGCTCAAAGCATATGATCGGAAAGACTGAAAACTTCCTTTCACTCAAGGCACTTCAAGGTAGAGGTGTCTCTTTTGGTGACGGAAAGAAGGGGTATATTCTTGGAGTTGGTAGAATTGGAAAAGCACTGGAACACTCTATTGAAAATTTCTACTATGTGAGTGGATTAAAGTACAGTCTTCTCAGTGTATCTCAATTATGTGACAAGGGGAACAAAGTCAGATTTATATTAGAAAAGTGCATTGTTACCAGCTTGTCAACAAAGGAGGTGATTCTGACGGCCAGAAGGCGAAAGTATATGTATGTGGAAGACCTGGATACTGCTCAGGGAGACGATCTGACATGCCTCAGCGCTCAAAGTGAAAATGCTAACTTGTGGCATAGGAGAATAGGTCATGTGAGTTCTTCTCTACTGAACAAACTTGTCTCCAGGGACCTGGTTCGTGGCTTACCATAACTGAAGTTCAGTGATAACAAGTTGTGTGATGCGTGTGTCAAAGGTAAACAGACCAGATCCTCATTCAAGCCAAAGAAGCAGGTTAGCTCGTCAAGATCTCTTGAGTTGATTCACATGGATCTGTGTGGGCCGGTGAAAATTCAAAGTAGAGGAGGAAAGAAGTACATTCTGGTGATTGTGGATGATTACTCAAGGTTCACTTGGACTATGTTCCTCAATTCCAAATGTGAGACGGCTGATGTGCTGATGATATTCATTAAAATGATTCAGACAAAGCTTAACTGCAAGATTGCAGGGATCAGGTCCGATCATGGAACTGAGTTTGAAAATGCAAAGCTTGACACCTTTTGTACTGACAATGGTATTCATCATAACTTCTCAGCCCCTAGAACACCTCAACAAAATGGTGTCGTTGAAAGGAAGAACAGAAATCTGGTTGACAATGCCAGAACCATGCTCATAGATTCAACTCTTCCTAAGAACTTTTGGGCTGAAGCACTTAACACTGCGTGTTACGTAACCAATAGGTGTTTGATCAGGTCCTTATTGAACAAAACACCATGTGAGTTACTCAACAGCAGAAAGCCCAAACTGAGTTATTTAAGGGCTTTTGGTTGCAAGTGTTTTGTGCTGAACAACGGCAAGGATGATCTAGGAAATTTTGATCCTAGAAGTGATGAAGGTATGTAGGGTACTCATCCTCCAGCAAAGCCTACAGAGTCTTCAATAAAAGAACACTATGCATTGAGCAAAGCGTTCATGTAATTTTCTATGAGGGTGGTGAATTGACGAACCTAGAGCAGAAGGATGATAATGATCTTGAAGAACTGCTTCAGATTGAGAGAGACGGAGCAAATGATCCACGAGCTGAAGGAGATCAAAACCCTGATGGTGCTGATTCTGGTCAATCTGGTAAGGTTAATGAAGCTGACAAGCCTGACGAGGGACATGGTCCATCAAACAATGCAGACCAGAAGGAGTCACCTCAATCTGAAAGTGATAACTCCAAAAATCAAGAAGAGAAGACAGATCAACCTCAACCCCTGAACTCTAAATCAGGATGGAAGCATCAATCCTCTCATCCTCTTGATAATCTTATCTCACCATTGAATTCTGGAATGCAAACCAGATCCAAGACTAGAAATCTGGTGGCATTTTCGGCATTCATATCAAATATTGAGCCCAAAAATGTCAAGGAAGCTTTGAAAGATGTTAATTGGGTAAATTCCATGCAAGAGGAACTTCATCAGTTTGAGCGGAGCAAAGTGTGGCACCTGGTACCCAGACCTGCTGACATAACTATTATAGGGACCAGGTGGGTGTTCAGAAACAAGCTTGATGAAAATGGAGTCATCACATGGAACAAGTCAAGACTGGTGGTTCAGGGCTATAATCAAGAGGAAGGCATCGACTATGATGAAACATTCACTCCTATTGCTAGAATAGAGGCTATCAAAATTCTTATTGCTTTTGCAGCCTTCATGGAATTCAAGCTCTTCCAAATGGATGTCAAAAGTGCCTTTTTAAATGGTGACTTGAAGGAAGAAGTGTATGTAAAGCAGGCACCTGGCTTTGAGGATGCTGACTGCCCAAACCATGTGTTTAAACTTGACAAGACCCTGTATGGACGGAAACAAGCTCCTAGAACTTGGTATGAACGGTTGTCCAGATTTCTTCTTCTGAATGGATTCAAAAGGGGAAAGATAGACAACACTCTCTTTCTGAAGAAAAGGGACAAGGAATTGCTCATCATCCAGGTGTATGTGGATGATATTATTTTTGGAGCTACCTCTGAAGTTCTATGTGAAGAATTTTCCACACTGATGGGGAATGAATTCGAGATAAGCATGATGGGAGAACTAAATTTTTTTTTGGTTTACAGATCAAGCAAACCTCAAGTGGGACTTCAATCTGTCAAGAAAAATATATAAAGGAACTGCTAAAGAAATTCTATATAGTGGACTCCAAGCCTATTGAAACCCCCATGGGTACAAACTCAAGGATGGGAGCAGATGATTCTGATGCTTTGGTGAATCAAACCATGTACAGAGGAATTATTGGATCACTATTGTATCTAACTGCAAGCAGACCTGACACTGTCTTCAGTGTAGGCATGTGCGCAAGGTTTCAAGCGTGTCCCAGGGAGTCAGATCTGAAAGCAGCCAAGCGGATTCTGAGGTATCTAAAGAAGACAGGGGACCTGGTCCTCTTCTATCCAGCAGGAGACTTCTTTGATCTGGTGGGGTATGCAAATGCTGATTTTGCAGGTTATAAGGTGGATAGAAAAAGCACTTCTGGAATGGCACACATCTTGGGATCCTCACTCATCTCCTGGGGAACCAAGAAACAAAATTCAGTGGCTCTCTCCACGGTTGAAGCTGAATATGTAGCTGTTGCATCATGTTGTGCACAATTACTATGGATCAAGCAACAACTCGAGGATTTTGGAGTACTCATTCATACCATTCCACTTATGTGTGACAATACCAGTGCAGTCAACATGGGAAAAAATCCAGTTCAGCACAAGATAACAAAGCACATTGATGTCAGGCATCACTTTCTTGAGAGACAATGTTGAAAAGGGGAACATTAGCATGCAGTACTGTATAACTAAAGATCAAATAGCCGACATTTTCACAAAAGCCCTTAGCAAATATCAATTTGAGAGTAACCGACTGAAGTTGGGGATGATGAACATGAACTGAACTGATTCTATCCAAAGGCATCAAATCTCCCTTGGCTATGATCAGAAGGGCAGGTATCCTCATTATCTGTAAGTTTTGTTTTAGTAAGATCAACTATGTACCTGTTGTAGGTATACACTCATGGGGAATCGCAGGAGCAAAGAATGGTCAGAACAATTCAGGGATCAAACTTCTCCACTTGCAGATAGGGACCTGGTCCTGTCTAAAGGTTAGCACTCTCTACATTATACTTAAGCTGTTTAATGAGAACCGTTGAGATCTCCACGTGTCAGTCATCGGTCATTCTGACCGTTGTCCCATCGCTTTAAGTCCAAGCGACGCGTCTACTCAGGGACCTGACACATCCTTTCATTTTCTTCTTATACCCCTTCCCTCTATTCTTTTCTCTCACTTTTCAAACTCTCTCCTCTCAAGGTTTTCTGCAAAACCCTAATCTCCTTAAGTTCTCACCCTCCTCTTCCTTCCAAAATGTCTCAATCACCATCTTATTCTTCCAAGAAAATGCTAGACTCCCTAAATGAAATAGATCCTGTAGCTTTCTAAACATTGTTTGATGTTCCCTCTCCGACAAAAATGTCGACCATCTATCCGGTGAACATTATTGAGACCAGTCCTCTTACTCCCTAGTCTCCTATAGACCTCAATAACCCAACACCCTTATATCAACCTCGTCCTCATTTAACTATGTTGTCTGACTACCTGTTTGAGGGTGATCGTCCAAAGAGTAAGTCGTCTGAGTCTAATATTCTCGCCGCCAGTGAAAGCCTGGTCATCGAAAGTCTGGCACAAATGAGAGAAGGGGTGAGAAATGAAGAAGGAAGTGGTTTAGGAGGGAATCTGGAGATACTGCACCTATTTTCGACAAAACCCCTGATGTTGGACTACCTCCATCAAATGATTCAAGCGACACCGATGAGGACAACACTCCTCTTAAGTGGGCCTTACAAAGGAGACTGGTCCCTGTCACCACAAAGGGAAAGGAAAAAGTCACAGAGGAGACACCCAAAATGAAGCCATTTACCAGAGCAACCACTCAAAAACTTATGGGTGACACTATGAAGTCAAACAAGACTAGTACTTTTGAGAATCGAAGAAAAAGAAGGTCTGGGGAGACCGAAGTCGAGTTTCCAACTGATGGTGTTGTGGATGTCTCTCATGAACTTTCTGAGAATGATTTTGTAACACCCCGACTTTTCAGAACTCTAATTTAACTCGTACCTTCTTGGAAAAACAAAAAGGGTGAGTAATGAATTAAGAATGATGTCATATGTCATATTTCAAGTTTTCAAGGGCTGTATCTCAAGTTTTTAAGTTAGGTAAGTTGCAAAATAAAAGTTGGCGAAAGTTATCGTAAGTTCCTTTTAAAATATTTCTCTAAAATTTAGATAAAATGTCTCGGAGGTTTTCTTCCAATCTATAAATAGTTATGGGGCCTACAACCCAGAAAATCGAAGGTCTACGAGTCTATTTTCCAACGCATCGAACCGTTCATTCATACGACTTCAGAATAGAGAGATATTCATGTTTTCATGAGACTGCACAAGCAGGTAGTGAGGTGGGTCCCCTAGGTTGGTGGAACTCTTTATATATCTTCTTCTTCGACTTTTCTTCATTTTTTTCAGAAAATAACCAGAAAATTTAGAAAACCCACTTCTAGGATCAACCAAATTATATATTTTCTCGACTTAAGTCCTTGACGAAAGTTGTTCTACGCGTTGAGCTCGTCATCATGGTATAATTTGTTTTATCGATTTCGTAGCATATCATACTTTGGTGTTGGGACAGCAAGGGTTTGGACATACTTTAAGGTTTTGAGGTGTATTAC
>JAJONR010009167.1:0-26552 GCA_029582245.1 Solanum etuberosum
CCCCCCCCCCCCCCCCCCCCCCCCCCCCCCCCCCCCCCCCCCCCCCCCCCCCCCCCCCCCCCCCCCCCCCCCCCCCCCCCCCCCAGGAAGAGAACCCCCACCCCCCTCCTTAGCACCTAATCTTTATTGATTAATAAGACTTCCACAAATTGATTTAGTAACTTTAAACGATGGGTTTCATTACAAAAAACTGTGTCCATTTTAGTCATGACAAGCTTCCGCAGCGAGAAAAGGATAAGTAACTTGATCGCACTGTTCATTCAATAAGTAAGAATTACGTCTTTAGTATATCCCAGCCTACAACAAGAAGATACCCAGTGTAGTCCCACAGAGTGGGGTCTAGGGAGGGTAGAGTGTACGCAGAGTCGCAGACCTTACCTCTACCTCAGAGATGAGTATAATCCAACCTAATAAGTATAATATATTGTAATCGAGAAAGTGTTGTAATTCATATGTTAAATTAAGCAAATATGATGCTCATGCTCTCAAGATAGAAAATAATTAAAAGTGTAATCCATACACTGCTCCATTATCTTCTCCAAAGACTAATACACACCCCACCCCCACTCCCACTCCCACCCCCACCCCAACAGAGATGAATTCTCCATCCTGAGCAAGTGAAGTCAGACTGAAATCATGCAAGAGCAAAGCTCATACAGAGAAAAACAAAGCATATAGAAGCATGAAGCAGAATGTGAAATGCAACATTCAATATCTTCACGTAATTGCTATATTGTCAACAGTCTCCATCCAATTTGATACACCAGGATGATAATTTCCTCATATGCAAATGATAGGCTTGAAGTTGGAATTAAATAAAAGAAACACACCGGTCCATACTGCTGTCTATGCTGAGTTGAAGGGAGGGAATGGAAATCTGCATCCAGTACAGCAATGACACTGTTCAAAGCAACTGCAATAAAAACACACATCATTAGTGATTGCCAGATTCTTCATGCACGGATCTGATCCACCCAGCATAATGAAGTCAAAATTACTCAAACAGAAAAAGGCCAGAGATCAACTGATTTTTAGTTTCAAATCCTCAATCAAGAAAAAAAAGCAAGGCCAAGAGAAAGCTGAAACTTGAACAAAGGCCTTGAGCAGAACAGGTGAGACATTATATTAGACTGAAGCACAATCTCTTCAAACACCAATGAGCATCCCCTCCTCTCTTATTTTGAGAAGGTAACATATCCACTATATTCATAAGCATCATCAGCACAAAATTTGTGCTGCAATCCAATTAATGAGCATCCATAAAGCCACTCAGTTTGATAAACTTTGAGAAGATGGAGGACTTTCGGAAGAGCAAACAAAAAAAAAGGCACAGCTGAGGATGTCATGGAAGAGGAATAGCTGTCTTCAATTATTCAGAATCAAAGCAGAAGAGACGAAAAACAAGGAAAGCAAGCATCCAAGGACCGGTAATACTCTCCAAACTACACAAGAATTTCAACAAACTAAATCTGCTATGTAATTTCTATTTTGCAGTCCATGAAACCCAAGAAAAGATCTTGCAGCAGAATGGCCAAGGATTACACAAAAAAAATAGTGCTATGATAGGAACATGTATGCAACTCTAAATTGAAGATATGACATTTCAATTCTTTAGAATCCATTTATTGCAAAAGGTGGGGGGTCACACTACTTGAACCTGGTGATCAGTACAGAGACTGATTACCGATTACCTCAAAAGTAGAACAGGAATGAAATTTTTTATTTCAAAACTCTTTACTTAGGATTTCATATTAACACATCAAATAGCAAACAATCATAAATCCTGTCATAGACTCATTCACATCCAGATAATGAATTTTTGGTACCCATAGTATGGAAGGAGACATCGCTTTTGCTAATTCAAATTGAAGGGTGATATAAAATTGGTCTGTTTCCGGCATCATATCCATAGTTAACCTATTCATCCTCTCCACCAACTCCGGGCTAGATATCGAGGTCTCTAAATCTATTTTAGCTCTTGATCATACATCAAGCTTGAAGTACTTTCCAAATCTATTCCAGCAGATCGATTCTAAAGCTGCCAACATATTAAGCTCTTACCAATACCATCCTCTGCAGCACTTTGTGTGCATCCCACAGCATCCCACCAATCAACTCCAACCAACAGACTCCACCAAAATCTTCCAATAAAAAGAAAAACATGTCAGCTCTGGGAAGACGGTTTAATATCATAAATCAATACTATTCTAACTAGATGTAATAACAGTCATATTGAAATGCATTACTGGGCATGCTAAACTGCTTTAAATATTCATGTACCTCTCAGCAATTGCACGTTCCCAATTCGCAGAATTGGCTTTCACCTGATTACTAGGAACAGCAGGAGGAAGAACTCGAATAATCTTTAATATTGTACAATCTCTGGCGGTATCATGCCAAACAGAAGCTGAGCAGCAACTCGTCGAAGAGAAGGCCGGAGAAGCAATGGCAGATCCAACATCAATATGGTAGTTATCAACAGGGGTGAAGCTTGGACCTGAGAATACATGGACTCCACCTCGTAGAAAAGCGACAGCTATCTCACCACCATGAGCAGAATACACAATACGAGCAAGGGTTCTAACATCACTTGGAAGATCAAAGGGATCAAAACTAACCCTCTTTCCCATCTCAACACCAGAGTCAGCCATGTTTTTTCCAAAAGGAACTGGTCCGGCTCCCACAGCTTGGGGTCTCTTAAAATCATTTCCTGCTGGGATACATTTAATTACTTTACTCACCCATACTGTCTGTTTTGGTGCCTGGCCACCAAAGCTGGACGTGGGATTTCCAAATATCTGGTGGAGGACAACATCCTCCACAGATGATTCCCAGCGTTGAACCCTCCATCCCGTGATTGAAGGGCCTTCATCAGGATCATAAGGCGACATGTATTGTCCTACAAAAACAAATATAAATTTGTAAAAAGTTGGTGCCAGAAAGAAAACCACAGAAGGGGAAACCCATCTTCACTAGACAAATTTGAAGGGCAAAAAGGGACATTAGGTCCATATCCCTACCCTCAACAATCACAACAGCTATCACAGAACCACCACGGGTCGGATCAAAAGCAACTGCAGTAACACCAGAACCCCATGTTGTGGTAGCTGTGGATTGAGCAGCAGCTTCAGGACTAACATATGCAGAAAAGTTGGAAACTGGCGAGCAATGAAGCGTGACCATGTCACTGTAATGTTGTTCCGTTAGCTTTTTGCCTTGCTTAGCCTCTTGTAATAAATACTCCTGCGAGCTAAGCAAATATGCAGCCAAAGGGGCATATCCATCCCAAGAAGGTGGATTAAGTGATGCTGGAACCCCATTGCTTACACTTGTCTTCGGAGTTGCTTGAAATCCATTACCAGGACCAGGTGCTACCTCCCAGACGACAACAGTTGATGGATTGACAATGGGAACTCCAGCAACATGCATTGCTCCAGAGTCTGTTATGATAGCATCAGCAGCCATGATGCCACTAGGCCCCGCTCCCAATAGCCCTTTGCTTGTGCAAAACCACTTTGATGGTGCACCATTCTGATTAGGTGGCCATTGAGACCAGTGGAGCTGAACAGACCCTGATGAGAAGACAGAGCATACACACAGAAAATTTGGCCATCCAGCTGCAGTCAAAATTACAGTAAAATTAATTAAGGAATTTTTCAATTGTTTTGGAGAGGAGAAAAGAACACTGTGGGCACATGATGGCAAAAGTAGCAGGATCAGCAGCAAAACAGCAGTTAATGCAATTGTTGGTGAAACGAAAAAATTCTCATTTTCGACGGATTTAGATAGCATCAACCTGCAATTTGATACAAACTTGGGCGGAACGGCAGAATGGGACAGTTCAAAAGCTATTCAAGTTCACTTCGTTTTTGGCTTGGCAAGGCTCACCTAAGTTTGAACTCAAGCAAGCTCGTGTCTCGTGCAGCAAAGCAAACTAAGTTCAAGGTTTTTTGTACCTAAAAATTGCACATGAGAGGCTAGAACAAACCTAAATAATGCTTTTCATAATTCTTATGTTACCCTACAAATTCCAAGGTTTTTTTTTTTTGAGATAAGGGTAACTGTGTATTCACAAAAGTATCATCATCAGAAAATGATGAGCATAGGTCACTTACAATCTCATCAGAGCATATCAAAAGCCTACCCCTAGAGAGATTACAAATTGCCTATGAAATCAACAAAAAGTTCTATATCCCCCCTCATATCCTGTTTACACCAAAAATACAAAAGGCTAAGGCTATTCATTCTAATCGTCTCCATGTTGTTGCTCTTATCCTCAAAACATCTAGCATTTCTTTCTTTCCATAAGGTCCACCAGATGCAAGCTGGAATTAGCTCCCACCAGTCTTCAGTAGAGTGTCTCCTTCCTATCTCCTTCCAGCTGTCTAGAAGCCCTATAGTAGTCTGTGGAGTTACCCCAGCACACACCAAGGATGCAAAAAAACATGTTTCATAAGTTGGTGGCTACCTTGTAACTTTAAAATGCTCACTTCTCCTCTGTTCTCAACGCTGCATTCCCCTAATGCTGTGACATTGGAAACTAAGGAAGCCCTGACCCCTCCCGTCACCAACCTTCTGACCCCCTTGGCTGACCTTCACTACCATTCCTTTCTCCAGGTGGCCCCATCACTCACTTAGTTATTCATCTTTTCTGCAAACCTTTGTTGTGCAGTTTTGATTGCTGCATATTTGGTCACAAATCCCAGTATTTTTCCGCTTCTCTAAGGTCAGTCCCCTTGTTGAGGTTGGCAATTATACTTGGATAGGTAAGAAATTTGTTGTGTTTGGACTTGGTAAATCTACGACCGAAAGAAGATGACGGCTCATCAATATGGTATGTCTCATCAGAAGGATTAACTACACCAGTCTACATTAAACTTATGCAGCATTTGTTCTCATCATTACTTCTTTTCCAGATTTAAGACCAGCATTTCACTAGTTGTCTATTTTGAAGCTTCCTATTCCATAAAGTGTTTATTTAGTTAAAAACCCAGGTTTCTATTTTGATTTATTTTTTAAAAGAAGATGGATTACTATTTCACTGCATCTGTTCTTACGAAATTTGGTATACCTAGTTGAGCATGCTCGAGTTCTCCATTTTTAGGGTCAATTTGTCCCCAGATAATACCAAGTCTAGTTGAGTCAAGCCTTTTGAATTTACAAGTTCTTATGATTAGGATCATACCATCTTGAAAATCATGTCCATCAACCAATTTTCATGCTGGAGTAGCAGGTTCACATCATCTTTCTCCTAATCCATCTTCCACATCCCTTTTCGCTTCCTCTCCACATCATAACAGGCCATGTATAAGTTAATAACAGGCTCACTTTTAAGTTTTGATACAATCAATGACACTTAAGTCTTAAGCCTACAATAAATGTTTAGGCACTAAGATGCTAAGGATGTGTCCAACCATCTATGGTCTACTAAAGAGAGCAGTACTAGAAAATAACTATTTCATATGATTATAATTTTACCAATTCTTTATCCACGTGATTGTTGTTAGTGATTGTAGTTATTATTCTTGGATTACATATATATTTTCTTTTATTCTTCAGTTACGCATTTTTTCATTGAAGACTGTGCTTTACTTTCTCTATGTGCTTAAAGCCCAACAAATCTCGACACTTTTTCATTTTTCGCCTATGACAATATTGCTTTGATATGCACCAGAAATATATTTTGAATCACTTAACATACATACCAAGTAACTACTCATTTGATGAAACATGTATTCAAAATAAAGAGCGAAAAACAAGGAACCTGCCTGGAGATTGTGGTTGCTGAGAAAGGAATTTCTCCTCAAATGTTGACTTAGCGGAACCGCCCGTTCTTGTTGAAAGCCACCTATACTAAACTTAGGTATAAAAGAATCAAGAAATGAACCGATCGAATTATGCAAGTTTCACAACACCATAACAATTGCATACCGGAGAAACTCCTGACAACCACTTTGTAACAACTGCAATATCTTGACGCCATTCGTAATCTCGCTGCCAACAACTAGCATCTCGTACCAGATTAGCTGAACCCTGCGTAACCAAGCATACATGTTAAGTAAGAATAGTTTCTTTTTTTAAAACTGTGGTGTCAGGACCAGATACCGGGTAACTCTATCCACGGGGTACCTCCTACCTCTCACCAGCTATCCACCAAGGCTTGGACAGATGGGAAGAAATCACCTAGTGTTCTTTGTTGGAATTTGAATCTGAGACCAACCCACTTCATTGACCACTAGACCACACCCTTAAGTGTGGTAAGTAAGAATAGTTTTTGAAGCAACAACGCAAAACTAATCTTGAATTTGTAGCATATGGGCAAAACCAACACTCAATCAAGATATTGGCTAGCAGATGTGACATGGAAAAGGTTAGAAACCTCTCACCAAGAACGTGCATGTAACCAAAAAAACATGAAACAAAAAGCGAAAAGGACAACAAAATGCACTATAGTATAAACTCCAGAAAAAACAGCTTACTTGTGGCTGAGTCCAGATTGTTATTCTCCCATGAAAGTTAGCTATGAGTAGTGCACGCGGACACGAAGTAGGAGACCATTCAATGAATTGTACGGAATCACGAGGGGAGTCTGTAGAACGTAAAATGTAAAAGATGAAATATCAAAATAAACCACCTGGCGGTAATCAATCATGCACAAGAGTTAAAAATGAGCATCTCTTCGGACAAAATTCAGTTCAGTGCAACAACAACACAATGGACCAGAGCTTTTAGGGCCCATTTAGTTATCTAAAAAGGAAAAAAAGCACTCTTACCCATTTGGAATTAAAACAACCGAAGTCCTCTTGAAAAGATGTTCGGCTGTTTCTAAAGCCAAAGGTGGGCTTCAAGGGTGTTTTTAAGCTACTCGAACTATTTTCTAATCCACTGCAATCTTGTAATAATTAATCAACTCCATTTTCAATGAATAGTTCTTTATAACTCCATTTTGTCCAGATGCAATCTTACCAAATATTTATGATAATTAGACAATTCAAATTGTCACTTCACTATGGAAACTCCAAGATATTTTAGTACGAACACTGATTAGCAATCTAGCACACTTCCCATAGATGATGGTCGGAAAAATAAAATTTCATAACAAACATTAAGAATTCTTTAATACTCTGAAGGTCCTTCACATATTACTCAAAAAGTTGAAAACTTAATTAATTGCTCCCCCATGAAGAGTTGTTTATCAACTGCTTTGCATTGCACCATCTGTTCAGTTTTCATTTTGTTCACCATTTCTCAAATATCTCTGATTTTCCTTCTATTTGCAAGAAAATCAAAGGAGGAAAATAAAATCTCATGCAAAAACGACTGCTGGACCTAAAGGAGAGGGCCTCGTTTGTTAGGTTCTAAACATGTTTGCAAAAGGAAGATAAATCCCTTGCCACCGTCAAGTCATTCTACAATACCTGCTATAACATTGAACACAGTGCACTCAGTTGGTCGCTCTGGGATGACGATATGTATAGGGATCCAGAAAGGTGGATTTGCATTTGAACTACAAAAAGGTAGAAGTAATAAGAATAAAACAGTACATGCAAAGATATAAAGTGATGTCTAGAGAATTTGACCACATCGAATTTGACATTGAAAATTTGCACATACTCCGCATCTTTTAGCGGAAACACTGGACAGTTATAATATCCATGTGCAGTAAATTACAGTGTGCTGAAGTAATTTACAATGATGGAAATTGAAGCTCTAACCTTGGAATCCTTGCACATGTTTCAGATGCACAAGCTATTGCATTTAGCTTTCCACACCAAGCAACAGCACTAAAAAAACAATTCAAAAAAGCAACTCAGAAACAAAAGACAATATATCTATCCCATTGAAATGAAAGCAACTGCCAGAGGAACAAGGAGAGAGAGAGAGAGAGAGAGAGAGAGAGAGAGAGAGAGAGAGAGAGAGAGAGGGAGGGAGGGAGAGAGAGGGAGAGAGAGAAATAACATCAAAAGCATGCTCTTGATTGCGAAACCAAGGATTTATACATGCTTGATAGTGATTTCAAGGATATATACATACTAATAAATGTGTGATAGATCATGAAAACCTCAAGCATCAGTAGTTCAATAGCAAAATAGACTTCATGAGTTACACTTTGAAGATAAATTTCAGGCTCACATCCATCCTAGCAGCATTCTAAGGAAAGATATTCTCATAACTATGAGGGCAAGTGTATTATAATGAGTACAAGCAACATCTGTTATGTCAAAAATTGAATAACTATCCCTACAAATGATCAAAACAGATAGTATTCTGTAATTATGTTTTTGGTGTACAAAGAGGTTCCCCTACAGATGCAGAAGCAATCCTAGAAGTATTACAATCATGCAAGGCTTGCTGTTTCTGTTCCTAGATTTTCATACCTTTTTGTGAAGGGGTTTACAGTACTTATGAAGTACTGGTTTATAATACAAATTGTTACCTTCTCAAAATAAAAAAATAAAAAATAACTACTATCATTGAGACGAAGCTCCCAGATCCGATGATTTGAACATGGCATTTTACAATACTGGCGCAGTATAGTAATGGGCTTATGACCAGATCTGGTTTTTCCTGTTAGATAAGATATATGCCTACTTTATTGCTTTATTCCTAACATTCATAAGAGTGATGGGGCAAGTGATATTAAACATATCAGGTATATCAGATTGCTGGAACTTCCACAAGATAATATTCAAGCTTCTTTCTCTTATATTGGGAACAGTGTTTAGGGGGGATTTTATCTTGCAAAAAAAGCACTTTTGTGGGACAAACAAACCTTAAATGCTACATTGTAAGTTGATCTTGAGCATGTTTACAGTTACGTTAATATGTCACCCTTGATATCATGTGGCATTTGGGAGAAGACTGGATCTGATGCGCCAAATGATGTACGTCCACTATCAAATTCTTTATTCTCATCCTATTTTGAGAAGGAATTTATTTTTTCTTTTAGAAGGACTATACTTAATTACTTATCCTATGAGTCTAGAAATCTCTTGTGCATTCTTCATCCAAAGCCCCAAAATACTTCCAAAATCAGTGTTTTTAGAGATGAAAAGTGCAAAAGAGCAAAAAGATCTATGGAGCTACAAGTGAAAAGTGAGAAGTGAAGTGTATGCTTCTTCGAAGTGAAACTTCACTTAGTTTATAGAAAAACATATATTACCTGGCTTCAACACCAAGATCAATATGAATTGCACTTACTAATCTCAACATCTATGTGTGATGGAAACAATACTAACACAACTTCTAGCATTAAATATAATTAGAATATCAAATTGATTGAACTTACTAATTTCAGCATTTATCCAATGTTAGTGACAATGTTAACGCGGCTTCTAGTATTAAAAAGTTAGTTTCAAAAAGGTCATGGAAAGATAACTTCAAATGCAAAATTCAGTTTTGGATTAACGAATGATTGAAAAATGACTATTTTGCAGAATTCAATTTCATATTTAATTGGTTTAGCAACTGTCTGTATCTAAGGAGTTTGAGGGGGGGGGGGGGGGGTCCCAAATTGGAAGCAACAGAAGAATTTTAAGTGCAACACTCCACACATGGGGTGACAACCCCTCTCTTCGAATCTTTTTTGTTGCCTAATTGATTTGATGATAATCTTAAGCAGCTGTATGCATTTTCTTCTGCTACCAATGACTGGTTGAAATCAATTTGCATTGCAAAACCAATAGTTCTTTAATAATCCTCATATCGAATTGTCAATCAAATGAAGACCAAACAACCCCACCTCCCATCCCACCCCACCGCCTACACAATACCAAAAAAGAAAAATGATGAGTGAGCAGAAGAGTTATTGTTTATGATTGATCAAGCAACCCTAGTTAGTTCACTTATTACATAAACTTTCACTATGTTCCCTGGTTGCACCCTAAGACACTGACTTGATTGATTCTCTGTCTACTAAACAACTCCCTGGTTGAAGAAAATACAAGAATTTTAATAAGTTTAGGATCAGTAAACTCTTCTTTTGTTATGCATAGAGACAGCAACAGCTTTTTCACCACTCGACTTCCCCAATCGTCCAGGAATTCTTGTCTTACACTTTCATGTTCTTTTACAAGAACCTCTAAGATTAGCCACAGTCACCCTTTATGTCTTGGTTTCCTGTTGGTTTTTTTATAACAAACTAAGGCACTGATACAAGAGAAAGAAGATTTTATTTCCATGTTCTCTGAGTCAAGAACAGTCTACACCATCATAGCAAAGCATAGTCACAGCATAGGAGTTGGAAATTTTTAAAAGAGAACTTTTTTTTTATAACCGTGGTGTCCGGGCCAGTTTTCGCGCACCTCAACTAATTGCAACAAGTACCACGTAACTCTGTCCACCAAGAATAGGATAGATGGGAAGAATCACCTAGTGTTTTTTGTCTCCGCTGAGAATTGAACTTGAAACCTCATGGTTGAGGTCTCAACCACTTCATTGACCACTAGGTCATACCCTTGGGTGCTTTCAAAAATGAACTTCTATGGGCAGCCAAAACACTCATTCCATAATGAACATGCAGGAGATGAGAGTTCTTTTTTGAAATTGATAGGTTGCTACACAATTTTAGACAGGTTGGAATCTTTATCAAAAAGAAAAATCAGATATGTCTGGAAGGTTGTCTTGACAAAAAGTATGTTTTAAACATTTATACAGTGGATGTGCACAGGAATTTTATACTAGGAATCTTCACCACTTTCTACAATGTAGCAAGATAAAGAGAGAAACTTCTGTCTTATTCTCTCTAAGTTCCCTTCACTGGATGGATAAAAACTAACTCCTCTATTAGGATTTAGGAACAAATAAGGAAGTGCTTCAGTCTCTGACATAGAGAACTCCTCTGGTCTCTTGTTAAAAGCACTTAACCTATCGTCTTATGTACCTGCTTAGAAAAAAAAGATGCTTACCCCATTGAGGGCATAAGACGCAATGGCAAAGCAAATTTGAAATTTCCCAGACTAGCATGCAACTACATTTACCAGGATGATTCTCTCTCTGTCCAGAAAATGAAATATCTCTAGGAACAAAAATACTGAAACTAAAAAAATAAATTGAATTCTCCCTTTGTCATTCTGATTTCTGTAAGACCATAATGAGACTGCAGTTTCTGTTTTTCTTCTCACATCTTCCATATTCCAGTGAAACTTCCTTTAAAATATAACATATATTTTGACTAATTCGCTTTGCATAGGTGAATTACTGCAGTATGAACAAATTATAGGGCCCAAATCCTTATTATATATGTAGAAGTTAAACTTCAGTGATGATTACATTGGGAGCATAATGCCCTAATAGTATTGGTCTAGGTGGGAGGCAAATGGTCAGACTAACAAGCCAACACTTTGATCAGCACCTAGCTATCACTTGAGGCAGTGAGTTCAACCCACTGCAACTTTAGAACTCAATTCAGTGACTTCCACCACTTCAACAGTTAAACTGCGAAGTTCCAACAAGTAGTCCACTATTAGCATAACTAAGTAATCCTCAATAACAGACTAATCTCACTTTTTCTGCTTTTCTCAAATTCGATCATTTCCTTGCTTCATTACTTAGTTATAAGCTAAATTAGAAAAAAAAAATGATATCGTCTTCTAATTCATGTAGCCAGAATTGAGATGTAGCTCTATTACAGAGAAGCTATGATCATAAAAAAAAAAAAAAAAAAAAAATCACCTGAAATTGCGGCAAAGTTCAGGAACACTCATTTTATGAAGCAAATTGGACCTAGGTTGTTTGAGCCTGATACAAAAGACGACAGCAGGATTGACAGTATCCTCATCCATGGGATCATCGTCAACAGAAGAGACCTCCTTCTCCGTCACCATAGCCACAATTGCTGCTGGATGATCGTCGTCGTCTTCAATAATGATATCCGCTTTTTCGTGAACCTTAGTAGAAGGTTCTAGAGAATTGGTAATAACAGAAGAAGACTCCTCCTCCTTCTCCACTTCAGTTTCTTTAGCAACAGGTGGTTGTTGATTGTTCATTTGAATAAACCAAAAAGGTCCAAAAACCCTAATATATAATAATTATATATATATTTGTGTATACGTATATAGTGAGAGAAAGGCAGAGGAGGTTAGAGAGAGAAGTGGTTGGCCGAAAAAGTCTTGCCAGTTGAAGGCGACAGGAATCACTATGGTGACTGTGTGGGGTTAGGGTTTGAGTGGGGGAGGAGGAATTGGGGGCAATGTGAACTGTGTGTGAAGTGAGGAGATTCCAGCTAGTGCGAATTTTTTCGGCTTTACATTTTACTATTACTGCTACTGTTAACTGTTAACTGTTAAAGCCAAAATCAAGTCGCCGAATCCGGTTCGCTGATATGTTTTTCTGTTGTTTCTAAAATGCCTTTTTGGGTTCAATTGGGCTGAGTGGGGAGATTGTGCTGCATTTGTGATAAGACAGGTTAGGGTTTAGATTGGTTTAAAAGTTGGTTAAACTTATTTTTTAATTCAGATTTTGATTTTTGAATTGACAAATACAAAAAATAACTTAAAATAAGTTAGAAAATGTTAGCAAGGTCAAAAATGACTTAAAATAAGTCAAAAATCAAAAGTAAATCTCCCCTGCTTTTTATTTTTTTGATTTAAAAGTCATTTCAATTTAACTTTTTATTTTTGACTTAAAAGCTACTTTTTTAACTCAATCCAAACGAGCTCTAAATTAACAAACAAAAGTATTTCTATGATAAAGGCTGTTTTATCCTCCTCCACCTTTTTTTATCAAATTTATTCTAATTTTTTTTTTATGGAATATAAGTAAAAATATTCACCATTAATTAATTTAGGCCAGCATATTCATATCGTCAATACTTTAGTCAAAAAGTTACCATATGGTTACTTTTGGTTCAAAAATGTTATTTTCTTATTAAACATATTTATTTTTTTCTTTTCCTTAAAAAATATGTAAACAATATACGTATACTGTGTTGACAAGGCAAAAGCTGTGAAGAGAAAGATGCTATTTTGTCAATTCAATTGTTGGGCTTCTTACATATCAAGCCCAACTTGATGTTGTTTAGGTCCATGGGAAAATCCAACTGGGAAGCCCAATTGTATATTTGACCCACTAATTTTGTGAATCAGATTGAGATAATCTTGAAGTAACAGCTTTGGGATTGTCGAATATCCAATTAGTATGGAAGCCAAAATTATTAAACCTTTTAGGGAAAAAGGATAGATATATACCCGAATTTTCGTAAATGTTATGCGTATATCCTTCATTATACTTTTAGGACATCAATGTCCTTATCGTCCAAATTTTGGAGCATATATACCCTTTAAACTAATGGTGATACACGTGTCTCAATATTTTTGGGCGGGGTTTTAGATTAATTCGGGTGAATTTTTTTAATTTTGGGTAGAAATTTAACAAATATCGGATCGGTGGTTAAGATTGAGACACATGTACCACCGTTAGTATAAAGGATATATATGCTCCAAAATTTGGACGGTAAGGATACAGGTGTCCTAAAAGTATAATGAAGGGTATGCGCATACCATTTACAAAAGTTCAAGGGTATATTTGTCCTTTTTTCCTATATCCTTTACGAAAGTTCAAGGGTATATTTGTCTTTTTTTCCTATCTTTTATTTGTCATTCTTTTTCACCAAGAGAAAGCTATAAAGTTTTTTTATTGTGATAGTTTCATGATTACACGGGGTGTTTTGGAGTAATGGTAAAATTATTTTTGTGTGATTTATATAAATCACAAGTTTAAACCAAGAAATTAATCAGTAATAATGCTTGTGTCATAGTAGATTGTTAACACGTAATTACATGACATTCCATTAGAAAGCACTTTAGAGACGACGGAGGTAGAATTTTGAGTTTATGAATTTTAGATTTTTAGGGGAAAAAAATTATTGAGTTCTTAATAATTTATTTATGCATATATTAAGTGATTTTTTAAAACACAATGCAAGTTTGCGCCAAAGACTAAAGCTACTGAATTCTGATACCGTCCTTTCCTATTATCATGTGTGAACGCATAAATTATGCAGTGAGTAGCTCTTGGAAATGTCACATATGAGAGAAGATAATGGACTTTAAACGCCACATACTCCTAAAAAAAAAACTATTTTGAACTTGTTTTACTATCAATTATTATATTTTTTTATCAATCAATCATTAAAAAAAATTAAAAATCATACAATTTTTACTTTTTCTTCTTCCTCTTTCTCTTAAGCTTTTTCAATCAACATTTGAATTTATTAAGCATGGACAATTATGCGTCTAATTAAGTCGAAAATAACAGGACAATCATATGGCTTGTCTGATATAATAAACACGTACAGATTGTCAAATTATTATTATCTTGATGAAGTCCAAATTATATTTAATTTTGAAAGTTGCTGTGGGAACTGATAAAGACAGAGTTGGGTAAAAAAGTCAAATATGAGACTTCTTTCTTTTAAAAAAAAATAGGAATTACTATTTTCAACTGGCACAAATATTTTTCTTAGCTACAAAAAAATGAGATTATAGTTTTATGTCTATCTATCAACTGTTTAATTATGAGACTTGTTAATTAATTTCAAAAATAAATTTAAAAGTCCAAAATGATTGAACTTGAACCCAAATCATCGTTGTCATTTGCCAATGACGCTTTCAAAACTAGGTGGAGAATCATTAATTAGAAGATGTTTAGATCGCTAACGACAAAAATAACTATTATTATTAAAAAATAAAAAGATAAAAGTCAAAACAAAACACATGGGAAAGATTTTTTTTAATTAATTAATCCAACTTCTGCTTGGTAAATATCAGGTTTAATCAAGTTAATTATAACTTCATCCTTGTTTGACAAATATATAAAACATAGATTGATAAGACTTGCGTGTAAGTTTTATATATACTAGTATTAAAATGCTTTTAACATAGTATATAGCAAATATTATACATACACTCATCATGAAGGAGATTGAACAACAGGGATAACCGAATTGATTGAGCAGGTAACTAAGATTCAAAAATTTTATATGTTTGATCGAATTTATTACATAAGTACTTGTTTAATGTGATTTACCTATTTTTGTATGATTAAGGGCTATAAGAGTATTGATAAGAGGTTTAGTTTACACGTACGCATTCGAAAGATAGCAATTGAATCTGGCTGAGTTTTCCACCGGCAAAATAAGTATTTTTGTTTTAAAAAAATTATGATCGAAGTTGATTAGGACCACAAAAGAAAACCTTAAATTTTGTTAAACCAAAGTCACACACAATTTGAATAAATACTCCATCCATTTTATATTAATTGACACTTGTTATCTGACACACTTAAAAAATAAAAAATAATAATAGAAATGTATTTATTAAACTAATTTTATTAATAATATTTTATAATTTTAAATTTGACAAATATTATTTTTATAATTATTTAATACAATGAATAATATGAAAGGAAAGTTGTAAAACTCTTCTTTTTTTAAAAAAATAAATAAAATAATATATTTATGTTTTAATATAGATGTAAAAGTATAAAATAAAATGGAGTGAATAGTCAGTCGTCATTTTAGAAAAGGTTTGATTGAGTCGTAGGTTTTGGTCAGTCATTATTTATTTATTTATTTTTCATTTATGCACGACAGCCGTGATTATTGCAATTAGTTGTTTTTCTAGAAAATTATTTATGCGCAGAAAATATATTATAGTACTATATAATAGTTCTCTCATTCATTTAAAAACAATTAAAGATAATTTAGTACAATTCTGAAAATTTGATAATTTATATACTTTGTCGCTATAAAACATATTCACACGATGGCTTATATTGATTCGGTATTATTCAGATGCGCGCTGAGTAAATTTGCTCTTATGTCACAAATCACAACGGAAGATATAAATTGCGAATTCGGTGTGACGACTCAACTGAAAATGCGTTCACACGAGAATCGCTCTCTAAGCTCTTTTACGAGATATTACCTGTTGCACCAACTCAACGGATAACAAATGACTCAACTGTAAATGCATTCACACAAGAATCGATCTCTAACCTCTCTTACGAGATATCACCTGCTGCACCAACTCAGTTACCTTTACGTATAACAAACGACTCAACTGAAAATGCATTCACACAAGAATCGATCTCTAACCTCTATTACGAGATATCACATGATACACTAACTCAATCGCCTTTACATATAATAATTATAAGCTGATGTTGGTCAATGATATGATTTTTTTTTTAAAAAAAATAGGCTAATGTTTTGACTATTCTCATTTGGTTTTGGAAGTCTTACTTTGACATTCTAGATTGCTCAACAATTTATATGGAAATTTAGCTACTAGTTTCTTTCTTTCTCTGTTTTCAATTATTACATAAATACATCACTGTCTATAATGACTAAATTAAAAATGATGAAATCCTAACTTGAAACTTTAACTAACCATTATTATTTTAATTATAATTAAATAAATGATGGATTTGAATATATTTTAATAGCTGTGCTGTCATTTTGCTATGAGCCATTTTAAGTCAAACTTTAATTTGAGTATAGTTTATTGTTACCTGGTACCTACTCTTAATAGTATCCAATTATTAGACACTAACCTAACTGATCAAAGTTTGGTTAGGTTAATCTAAGTATAGCTTGACTAATTTTAACTACCCCAACATACTGTTCAATTATAAATTAATTTTTACTTCAAATACTGAATTTAGTAAAATTGGTGTAATTTCGTGCCTTTTTCTTTTTTTGGTTGTATATGTAGGAGTATTTTGTTGTTTACAAATTAGAAAAAGAAAAGAAAGGAAAAGTAAAAGGGAAAAGGAGTTTAGAAAGTCTTTATTTTTTCCAACTATGAATGGGTTGAAGAGAAATGGAATAATCCTAAAATTTTATGAAAAACAATCGTTTGCAAATCAAAAACTATAATTTCTTTGAATTAAGGTAGAATTAGTGAAAAATAAAGTACAATAGAAATCTACCAAAAAGCCATGTTAATTCGTTTACTAATATTCGTTAGGATTTCTTAATTTTACTCGGTGAAAAAACTTTTCACAAATACGAATTGAATAAGATTTTTAAAAATTCATATAACCTACTTCAATTTATTTATTTGAATCATAATTTGTCACCATAATGGCGTGTGGATTATATATAGATATTGTTTTATTTATTTAAAATCCAGTGTTAACCACCAAACGGACAGAACCAAAAAGTAACAAAGTATAAATAAATACTTTTAACAAAATAAATAAATAAATACTACTCGTATATTTAAACTTTTGGGCATAGTCGAAAACATTTTTTTTTGGTCTTTTTCACTTAGAGAATTCTCTAGTTAATTATTTAGACACAGACTAGTTTGTAATATTATGAATCTTATCAGATTTTAGTGCATTCAAATACATGAATCTCAGGATACATGGGGTCAAAATTAGGTATAATTTGTTCTAAATACATTGTATCTAAGTAGACTCACATGTATATGAGATACATAGATAAAACTCCCCCATCTCCTCCCATTTAATATAAATGTGAATCATACCAGATATATGACTTGAAATTTGATATTAAATTTTAAATAGTAAGATAAAATGTAATTATTTCAAACTATTAAAAAATAATAAATATAATAAAAATATTTGTGTAATCAAGTAGAAATTAGGGTTTTAAGACGGTGGGAATCTAAAAAAAATGACATAAGCAATATGTGTAGTTGGCGAAATAGCGTAAGAGAAAAATAAAGAGAAAGTAGATAGAGTCGCTTTGGAGGTTCACACTGAATGAGTGCGAATATTTGCTTTTAAGATGAGAACACGTTAATAAACAAATGTTTATACGTACAGTGAAATAGCCAACTATGGACTCTTCTCCTTTCCTTCTTCTTCTTCTCCACCAGCTTACCAATAAAACTGATTCCTCTTTTTTTTTTTCTCTTAATTCTCCATTTTCTTTCCACACTGAAGTTTCAATTCTTCTTCTTTCTCTCTCTCTGCTTTTCCAATTTCAAGGTACGCATATTTTATGGAATTAGATTATTTGAATGGAGCTTAGCTGCAATATGATATTATGCTTTATTGAATCCTGTGGAATTTCCAGTTTTTTCGTTCTCTGTTTTTCTATCTATGTATGTGCTCGATGCTGAGAGCTTGAAATCATGAATGATCATTTTGATTTAATTTGTATTGATGGAGCTAATTCAGTAGGATGTTTAACGACTGTTATCAAAAGCGGAAAATGCAGAAAAACTTTAGAGTCAATTGGGGCTTTAAGTGTGTGCTTCAATGTGAAAAGGCACAAATAGAGAAAAATAAAGTGAAATAGTAATTGTTTATTGTTTATCTTGGTGACACTGCGAAGGGCTCAGCCTCGCTTCACGGCTTAAGTGCGTTTTTGACAACGTGTGTTTAATGCATCAAGCAATCGAATACCTTGCCTTTTGACTTTCTGTTAACCATTTTTAATAGAAAATATGTAAGCAAACCTTCATTCAGCTGCAGCCGAAGAATAGTATTTTTCAAACTCCTGCAATTTTACCGACTTCCTAAATTTTTAATGAATTCAATTTTTGAAAATCATACTTGTTGTTATCATTTCTAAATTTTTGTACAATTGTTTATAGTACAGATAGTAGATATACATGATGCTGTTTATTGCTGCTTCAGCTATTATTAAGGAAAGGAATGTGAATAAATATTGTTGTGCCTTAATAATTAGTTTAACAAGCTGAAGGAGGAAGCTTTTTTTGCTTTGTTTTTACAGGGTATTGGTGGTGAAGGCTAACATTTAATTTATTCATCAAGAGGCACTATAATTGATTTAGACCCACAAATTGACATGAGTTGTTGCTTCTTTGGTGCCCGGAAAAAGGATCATGATCTCGTTCACCATGATACAAGAGATACAGGAGGTTAGTGGGAACGGGGATGGTTTTCTGTTTTTTAGAGGACTTGTTTGCAACTTTATGCCATTGGAGATGCATTGCACAATTGGTTGTAGACCGTCTTCAACTTAGGCATAAGTAACGCCAATGCAAAAGAACTGTTTTCTGTATTGAGTAAATTCAATTTATGCACAACAATTAGGATAATTGACCTCCATTCTGCATTTTCATATACCATAACTATCTTTTTTTTATTTCTGGCAGGTGACTCCATTGCAAGCACAAAGAATTTTTCATTTAATGAATTAAGATTAGCAACCAACAACTTCCATCAAATTAATAAAATAGGGCGAGGCGGTTTTGGCACAGTATACAAGGTACAACTCTACTCAACGAATACGTCTCATGCTCTTTCATGCAGCAGTTTTATGCATTGACAACTTATTTTTGTGTCTTTTGCATAGTGCTGTTTAAAGTGTTACATTCGTGGATGTTGAGGTTTAGTTTAAGTTACAGTAGCAGGCAGATTTCTGAAATTCTCAGGAAATCTGCATTACTAACTTCTTATTTTGTTATTAGATTTTCATTATTATCTCCCCTCTTTAAAAGAGTTGTGTAATACGGTAATTGGCATTGGTTTTGAGGTTAAGACTTAAGTAACCAAAAAATTTGTACTTCAGTTACATTGATATAGATATCAGATATGGTTGTTGGTGCTGGTTTTTAACTCCAGAGCAATTTGCAGGGAACTCTAAAACAAGGAAAAGAAGTTGCTGTGAAGACACTAGCAGCAGAATCAAGGCAGGGTTTGCGGGAGTTTTTGACAGAAATTGAGACAATATCAAATGTCAAACATCCAAATCTAGTTGAGATAATTGGATGCTGTGCTGACGGAAATAACCGGATTTTGGTCTATGAATATTTAGAAAATAGAAGCCTTGATCGAGCACTGTTTGGTAATGGCCGAACTTCTGGTAAAATAAAGGATTAACTTCAGAATTATGGAATGGCTGATAATGGTATTTTTCTTTGCAGGTTCAAGGACTAGTATTAAGTTAGAATGGGACAAAAGGACTACTATTTGCTTGGGTACCGCTCGAGGTCTTGCATATCTACATGAAGAACTAGTGCCACATATAGTGCACAGGGACATAAAAGCTAGTAATATTCTGCTTGACAAGGATTATACACCAAAAATTGGAGATTTTGGGCTTGCCAAACTTTTCCCAGATAACATCACTCATATCAGCACAAAGATAGCAGGAACAACGTACGTCTTCCTCTGAAACTCTAGTTGAATCTCTCTATATTTTGCATTGCTGAAAAAGGGACCTTTTTTTGGCTTCATTGAGTTTTAGGATGTAATAGTCAAAGATACCATGAGATGCTGTAATCATATTTAAAATAAGGAGGGGAAACATACCAAAAGAAAAAGAAAAAACAAGGAGTGGGAAACAATGAATGCAATGAAGTAAAAAAGTAAAAATGAAGCTTTGACAGGTGACAAGTTCATATAACTAGAGTCCTTTGTCGTTCTTCTCTTTTTTAGTTTGTGATTGCTACTTGTTGTGGTGACTATTTTATCTTGGGTGAAGAGTCCACACATATGCGCTTCCTGAGAACTTAGGTCTATGAAACACCTCTTTAGATAGGATCAAAATCAGAAAAAAGAACTAAGCTGTTTAGGCCCCAAAGCAATATTTGCCCCTACTATGCCTAATGATGAGTCTTCTGAGTGAATGAGCCTGAATGGGAGCGCTATGAACATGGAGGAGTCATTAGAAATTGGTTCAGGATTGAGGTATAGTTAGTTTGTTTCTTCACTGCAGATGATTAGTTTGTATTTCATGAAGTGAAAAAAAAAGAGAATTGGTAAATAAAACATGTGAATAAATGTTTAACTACTTGGAACTGGGTATTTATAGTTAGTAATCATCGTACACGTTTATATATGATTAAGTGAGAAGTCAATTCATATATTTTTTGTGGTTAGTGCTGATATCCTAAAAATAATTCATCTGAACATATAAATTGTTGAAATGTAACTACTTTTACTTAGACAGTCAAAGATTATGTTGTCGTCTCGTGAACTTACAAAGCAAAGTGTCCGTATATCTAATTACACATTTGAAGGTTGTTATATTAAATGGGGTTATAACATTGAAAAGTAAGAAATTCACAGTCCTACCATTGATAAACACACAAATTTTAAACCTTCTTTCATAAGTCGAACAAAACCAGTTTCCCTAGTACAGAAAAAGTTTGAAATAAACTTAATAGGAGGTGTAACTATTGACAGATGCAAAAAAGGATGACTCAACAAAAAGAAACTACAATAGAGAATATGGTAGACTAATTATTTCTTTTCCACATCTTTGGAATCATTTGTAAACAGTTAGATGAATATATGCATTTGAAAATATCAATTTCTTGATGATCTGTATTGATAAACATATTATAAGAAAGCAAAGAATGTAATAACTTTGGTTATATATAGAAATTGTAAAGTATTTCTGAGTGGTTTTCAATACTAGTTGTTTCATCAAAAGAATTATTTTTACGTTTAGCATCGTTGGTTAGAAAAATAATAAAACAAAAATAATGGTATTTTTTCCCGTTTTCATTACTACTATGTGCTCTGCACCTGTGTACAGTTAGTGAAAAACAAAAAAACTAGACAACTAGTTGAGTAAAATTTCTCTAAATATAGTCATGATCATTGGATCCAGGATATTGGTTCTATTTGCAACTATCTTCACGCGTTGATGCCACAAAATTGAGCATAAAGTGACTAGCCATTCTTGCATATAAGCACAATCAATGCATCTTATATTTCTTTTCTTCTTTGAAGTTCACGGTGTTTTATGTCTCAACTTTTAACAGTGCTCAACTATCAAAAGACTATGTTAGAACTCACCAGTACCACTGACTGATAACTTGCTTTTTTCCCTACTCTTGTATGCATATTTGTCAAGTAGGATCAATAGCAGATTCAAAAGGACCAGCTTTAAATTATTGAAATTCTTGAATCTGTAATACCAAGCACCCTCCAAAAGATTTGCTGTAGGCAAGTATCTGACTTCTAACTTTTTCTCTCTTCCAAGCAGTGGCTATCTGGCACCTGAATATGTATTAGGTGGACAATTAACGATGAAGGCTGATGTTTACAGTTTTGGGGTCCTAATACTGGAAGCAGTTAGTGGCAAGAGCAGCAGCAGCAGAATTTGGCAAGGTGATAAGAGGTCACTTCTTGAATGGGTGGGTGAAATTTTTCTAAGTTCCTTAATTTCTTTTTAGTATTACATTTGTTTCCTGGTGTAGCATCAAGAATGTGTGTTGCATAATTCAACTTGTATTTCAAAACGAATAATCATATATTCTGGTCCATGTTATTGAATCTCCGAACAATGCAATTTCTCCCTTGCCCTTTTTCCCCCATATCAAGTGATCAAAATGACATAAGTACAATTTATTGCATCAGTCCTGGCGGCTCTATCAAGAGGAAAAACTATTGGAGTTGGTGGATGAAGGACTAGATGATTTCCCGGAAAAAGAAGTCGTCAGGTACATCAAGACAGCTCTCTTTTGCACACAAGCAAATGCAAACAGAAGACCAATGATGAGCCAGGTTATTGAGATGCTTTCAAGAGATATCCAGCTAAATGAGAAAGAACTTACACCGCCTGGTTTCTTCGAAGATTCTGAAGAAAGCATGCAATCAAAATTGAAGATGTCTGGATGCAATACTAGTCAACAAAGTTCAGTACACATCACAATTACTCAGGTGACCCCTAGATAATCATCCTTGGTGACCGGATTGAATCATTCTTCCTGCTAGGCTGCTACATTGTTTGCAGCTTAAGGTGGCCTTTGCTTGAGATTCTGTAGGATTGAGTTTGCAAACTTTTATATTTTTAATTTTTCACAAAAAAAGGATAACTTTTTTGTTGAAGATTTCCAAATGTAGTTCTTTCAAAAAAATCAAAAACTAGTTTTCGGACTTGTTGAAATATTTGGAAAATTGAGTCTGAAATCTTCATGGAAAAGTTATCCCTTTTGTGCAAATGTAGTTCAGATACTTTTTCACATGAATCAAACATTGAGTTTGCAAATCAAATTTTAGAAAATTTCAAACAAACAAACAGAAGATTGACATTGCAGAATTAGTGATATAGGAAGGCATTGTCAAAGTTCCTTGACAAAATTCCAGCAATTCATGTGTAATATTTTTGTATGACCACATTTTTTTGGGTCCTGTCTTTTACCTTATTTTTTCTTTCTGACAGGTACTATAGGTGATTATGTTTGTACTTACTGAACCGATAACTTACCTTATATAATTTCAGATGTTTGGTACAAAGCAAAATGTTCTTTACAAAAAATATTTTCTCGAGAATAAGTGATTTTTTCATGTACTTTATTTAGTTTTTAATATTTTTTTTCACGTACTTTTTTATAATTCGCAAATAAGCAAAAATATAATTGCAAAATAATCTAGACAAATATTAAGGGATGAGGTAAGGGTTAGGGTACATTCGAGTGCAGGAAGGGGTCGGAGACAGTAAAATAGCACTTGAAGAACTTAGTATTTCCTACTGCACCAAAAAAAATTATGTTCCTAACCAAATTTCTAAAATATTTTGACCAACCAAATATAAAATAAAATAAAATTAAATTACGAGATGTTTATTTAAAATATTTTACACCATACTAAACACTCATTTTTCTGTTTTCATTGTTGCTCCCATCTTTTCAATATAAACACTATCGAGTCTGCCCCCACCCACCTACCCACAAAAAAAATAACGAATCAAAGAAAGAAAATATTGCACTGACCAATAAGGCCAAAGTACAAAGTACATAGCAGGTGGCAGGCAACTCCACGATAGAGGTCTACAAGTTTCTGTAAACAAGAAAATAGTGAATTCACCTCCAGTAAAGAAAGGACCTAAATAGTACAATAAACAAACTCAGACATCCAATGCAACAAAATGCAGCTATTGTCTGTCACGAACCAATAGAATAGTAGTAGAATGACACAAAATATAGTAAATGATACAAAATTCATAGAGAAAAAAAGAGTATTATGTAAGAGGATAACACATTACAACATCAAAGACTAAAGGAATTAGGCTAAAGGCCGATCATTCTGCAGCAGCAGGTTCTTCTGATGTCTGAGTAACTTTGGCATCACTGGGAGGTGCATCTGAAGTTCCATTTGGTGCTGCAGTATCTTTAGCATTCTTGGGGTCTTTTCCATCCTTTCCAGCTTTGGCATCCTTGGTGTCTTTTCCATCCTTTCCAACTTTGGCGTCCTTGGCAGGAGCAGGAGGGGGTGGTATCATGTGAGGTGGTGGGGTGTGCTTAAGCTTCAGCAGTATGTGGCGCATCCTTGAAAGATCGGTAGGTTTCCCAGGTTTAGGCCCTTGGACGACTGTGATGGATGGCTTCTTATCTTGATCCTTCTTCCTTCCCTTCTTCTCAATGCTGGGCACCTCCTTGGGAATCAGCTCTGCAATGGCTTTCCAATATTGCTTGTCAGCTTCTTTATGGAACTTCTCTTGACTAGTCAAGTACAGCTGTCATGGGGAGGGGAGGAAAGGAAAGAACTTGTCAAAGTTAGAGATCCATAAAAGCTTGTAAGAAAGAGTAGGGAGGATCAAATATAACTCCAGTTTGTAAGAAAGGCTGATTACTCCCTAGAGCTTCACCTTCTCTTTCTCGCGGTTAGTTGTCTTGTTGGTCTCAATACTGAGATTTCTTTTCTCATAGAATGCTTTCTTATATTCTTCACCTTCCTCAATAATTTGGCTTCTGATTTCCTTTTCTCTCTTCTCCTTCTCCTCAAGACGGATAGCATTTTGCCTGCATCCCAAACCAAAAAACAAATGAAAATTTTAACAACACACATATTATGAGCACACTTCCAATATTCCTCACAAACGATCCTTAATGTGTTCTAGCATATGCTAGCTATAAACCTCAAAGATTGTTACTCATGTGGCACCCTACATGTATATGACAGCTCAGTATTCATCATTTCAACTACAGGAGTCCGAAAAAATCTGGCCAAAGAGAGAGTCATGTGCTGATGTAATGAGATTCTTTTGATTTTCTTCTTTTTTATTTTATCTGAGAAAAGCAAAACGACTCATTGTCTAGATAGATAGAATCCCCTTAAGGAAATACTCTTCTGCCATTGGAATGCTTTGCATCACCCCACTTCAGCCTCTACCTCTTGACCCTAATTCCATTTTGCTAAAGCCCTCAACCCAATTCCAAAAAAATGGTGAATACCAAAGGAAAAAAGAGTTGTACATAACCAATTACTCCCAATAATGATTAAGCCACTAGGGATGTAAATGGGGCAGGTGGGGTACAGCTAGACATGTTAAGATTTTGATCCGCCCTTCCCCACCACGCTCTGTCCCATTTCACTATTAAGACTTCATTTTTTTTGGAAGTATCCTATTTAATATTTTCAACAAAAAAATTTGCTTGTATTTTAAAACACAAAGGATCTATATTAGTGCATACTATTGAATATTCTTATAAATAAAACATAAAAGATGAGAATTGTGTTATTGTTTGTGATGTCCCATCAGTGAAAGTTGGCATTGAACACGATTTCTGCTAAATTAAATCACTGTTCTTATCACCATGTTTGATAAACTTCCATTGCTTCTTAATGATCTAATAACATTGCAAGAGCAGCATCTAATAGAGAAGGTCAATTTCATAAATGATTTATAAAATTAAATTGTTGACGAAAATGATTCAACTATGTTATGGCATCACATAAAATAAATTTAAATGATACTAAATCTTGTCCAATAATCACACCACTACTACCGAAACCCACTATGAGGAAATTCAGATCTGAAATCTCATACACGAGACTCAAACTTTTAATACTACAACATCCAATTTATTTGTTAACCTTGCACAATTATGTCTCAGAAAACCACCAACAAAGCTCTTATGAAAGAATGGGCCAAAAGATCCAAAACAGTGAAACACAAACCTTCCCCTGTCCCACTTAAAGTTTTAAAAATTTAAGCTTTGACCCACCCCGCCCCATTAGACCTTAGCCCTGCCCTCGTCCTTCCCCATTGCCATCTCTATACCGAAACATGGCATGATATTTTCGTAAGTTTTCAAGAATACGCTATTTTATAGTACTAGTAGAAAATCAAAACAAATCATCAATTATCGATGAGATTCAACCCCTAATCCTGAACTCTATATCATCTCATCCAAGAACCAGTAAAATTTGCTTCTAATTTTCTCTTTACACATATAACTCCTTCAAACAAATAATTTGATCTTTCGAAATTCAGAAAGTCTAGAAAACATTGCTTGTGATGTCAAGTGATGAAATAGTTCAGCACTGTGGAGTTTGGACAGCTTTTAGAAGTGGCAACAATGGGGAAAGAGAAAAACATGAAAATGCTCAATCCTTCTAACTTCTAAGTGAGAACAATTAGTAAAGATATGTGAAAACATTTATACATTTTCCCAGCTTACGTATATATCAATTGAAACTTCTTAATATTTTTCCCTATGCACGACAATCCATGAATCAATACTAGAAGAATAAGACTAGCCCTAACAATACTTAATTAGTTGTACTCAAAAAGCATTATGAGTGTCTTGACACAAGCTTTACTTAATTTTAGCACTAAAAACTAACTTATGTGGGGGGGGGGGGGGGGCCCC